>JAVTVJ010000167.1:0-53007 GCA_034509425.1 Eopsaltria australis | reverse complement strand
TTTATGGATCCTTATTAATGGGAATGGAAGCCGTGGATCATCCCTAATGCAGGGAACAAATCATGTGGTGTGGCTGTTCCATCAGGAATCTCCTTGGAGCTGGGTTTGCCTTTAACTCAACAGCTTCATCTGGGGGAGAGGTTCTTCCTGTGCTCTGTTTGTGCTGAATGTTTGATTCACTGCTGAATAGAATCATTTCTGCTGAAAAAAAATCATGGAATCACAGGATAGGTTGGGTTAAAGGGACCTCAAATCCCATCCCATCCCATCCCTGCCATGGCAGGGACACCTCCCACTGTCCCAGGCTGCTCCAAGCCCCAATGTCCAACCTGGCCTTGGGCACTGCCAGCGATCCAGGGGCAGCCACAGCAAATCTGGGAATTCCAGCCCAGCCCCTCCCCACCCTCCCAGCCAGGAATTCCTTCCCAATATCCCACCCAAATCTCCCCTTTTCCTGTCCCTCCATGCCTTGTCCCCAGTCCCTCTCCAGCTCTCTTAAAATGTCCAAGGCCAGGTTGGACACTGGGGCTTGGAGCAGCCTGGGACAGTGGGAGGTGTCCCTGCCATGGCAGGGGTGGCACTGGCTGGGATTTAAGGTCCCCCCATTCCAAACCAGTCTGGGATTCTGTGACCCCCACACTGAAATCCCCACCAGCGACACCACCTGCAGCACCACCAATGGCTCTGGGGGATGTGCAGGATATCCCCTGGGAAGAACAAGGACTCCCTGTGCCACCTTTTCCTGGCACCAAAAAAAGAGGGAATGGGAATGGAAAACATTGAATGAAGCAGCTGATTTGGCACAAAATTCAGTGTGTGACTCACAAGCCCCATGCACTGTGAGGAGGGGATGGTGCTGGAGCCCTGGGGACACCGATGGGGACAGTTTGGGGACATGCTGGCTGCCCTGGAGCAGGTGGAGCCGGGAGGTGGCCGGACAGGAGCAGCTGCTGGGCTGGAGGTGCTGCCCGTGCCAGGCTCCCTTTGCCTGCAGAGCACTTTGCTCACAGGTTTCATGGAGCATGGAGCATTCCCATTGGGACATTCCCTGGCTTTCCTCCCCAAAGTGTCCCCAGTGCAGAATTCCTGCAGCTCCCAGGGTGGCTCCTGCTCCCACCCTGCCCCATCCCTGGGGGGGCTTTGGGGTCTGAGCTCAGTGAAGCCCCACAGCTCCTGACAATGATTTGCTCCTTCCAGCTGGCCAGTTCTGCACAACTCGAGAGCACCAGGAGATTACACAATGTCCTTTCCTCTTTGGGGTTTTTAATTAACATTTCTATTATCGAGCTTAATTAGCACAGCTCTGGCTGCCATCTGCTTTTCCCTGCTGCAGACGTTGCTGTGACATCCTGCAGCCATCATGAGCAATGACAAACGAGCAGTGCCACCCTCACACGGCACAGCTGGAGCCAGGGCACTGTGGGGACAAGGGACAGCCACTCTGCTTCATTGCTGCTGTCCCCTGCGGGTGTTTGTGGCACTCTGGCTGCACATGCTGTATCCGGCTGAGCTCAGGGCTTGTCTGAATCCCTTCAGAGGGGCTGAGTGTGATCCCATCAGCTGTGCCAGCCAGACCCTGGGTGGCAGCCACGTCACCAGCAGTGACACTGGCCCTGAGCGGGGACAGGCCAGCACAGAGCAGCTCCTGTGCAGTGACCTTTTCACTGTCCTGGCACAGATGGAAGTGCCAGCTCAGATCCTGTGAGCCGAGCAGCTTCTGACAGGTGACCCAAGGGATTGGCTCCCCCTTCACCTCCCATCAGCCCAGGAATTCCAGGGCCCCTCCCTCACCTCGGGCATCCCACAGAGCCCTCAACTGCAGCTCCCAGCCTGGTTCTGCCACAGTCCCTGTCCAGAGCAGCTCCTGGAGGGTCCCTGTTCCTCCACAGCCACCTCAGCTGTGCTGTCACCCCTGGTGACAATTCCAGGAATCCCTGGGCAAGGATGGTCTGAATGCTGGCCATGGAATCACTGAATGGTTGGGGTTGTAAAGAACCTTAAATCCCAGCCAGTGCCACCCCTGCCATGGCAGGGACACCTCCCACTGTCCCAGGCTGCTCCCAGCCCCAATGTCCAACCTGGCCTTGGGCACTGCCAGGGATCCAGGGGCAGCCACAGCAAATCTGGGAATTCCAGTCCAGCCAGGAATTCCTAACTGCCAATATCCTATCCATCCCTGCCCTCTGGCAGTGGGAAGCCATTCCCTGTGTCTTGTCCCTCCAGGCCTTGTCCCAGTCCCTCTCCAGCTCTCCTGGAGCCCCTTCAGGCCCTGCAAGGGGCTCTGAGCTCTCCCTGGATCCTTCTCCTCTCCAGGGGAACATTCCCAGCTCTCACAGCCTGGCTCCAGAGCAACTCCAGCCCCTGGAGCAGCTCCATGGATTCCTCTGGATCACTCCAGCAGCTCCAGGTCCTTCTGTGTCCCCAGGGCTGGGGCAGCTCTGCCCCAGGTGGGGTCTCACCTGAGCACAGGAGCACAGGGCAGAATCCCCCCTTTCCTCCTGCCCAGACTGAGGGACCAGCCCAGAATCTGGGGTTTCTGGGCACTCAGAGCACAGGACCAAGGCTCATCCAGCTTTTCACCCAACACATCCTCAGGCAGGGCTCCACCCTGGAGGAGACTTCAGCCAAACACAAAGCAGCGAGTGAGCCTGGGAGAGGCAGCAGGAGCATTCCTGAACGTGTCTGAAGGCACCAAACCCCCTCAGCTCTCATGTTCCAGGTGTAAGAAAGAGACCAGGTGGATCCAGGGAGAGCAGCCAGGCACCCCTGGGCTGGGAGGACTCGGGAGATCGATGAGATTCTCTGGATAAACTCCTCAGCTCTGTGCAAAACAACTCGTTTATGGTGCTGATTAACTGCAGTGGGGCCCGGAGCTGTCTGAGAGCCTGAGCAATTAGCAGGGATAGGAGGGATTGCAAAGAGCCTCTGACATTTATCTGGGAGCTGGATTGCAGCAGGGATAGGAGGGATTGCAAAGAGCCTCTGACATTTATCTGGGAGCTGGATTGCAGCAGGGATAGGAGGGATTGTAAAGAGCCTCTGACATTTATCTGGGAGCTGGATTGCAGCAGGGATAGGAGGGATTGTAAAGAGCTTCTGTCATTTATCTGGGAGCTGGATTGCAGCAGGGATGGGAGGGATTGTAAAGAGCCTCTGTCATTTATCTGGGAGCTGGATTGCAGCAGGGATGGGAGGGATTGTAAAGAGCTTCTGTCATTTATCTGGGAGCTGGATTGCAGCAGGGATGGGAGGGATTGCAAAGAGCCTCTGACATTTATCTGGGAGCTGGATTGCAGCAGGGATGGGAGGGATTGTAAAGAGCTTCTGTCATTTATCTGGGAGCTGGATTGCAGCAGGGATGGGAGGGATTGCAAAGAGCCTCTGTCATTTATCTGGGAGCTGGATTGCAGCAGGAGAGATGTGCTGAGTCAGCAGGGTGGTGTCAGCCCAGCCCTGCTCCAAGATGGAAATCAGAACTTTCCTGGGCTGCCTCAAAAGGAGCTCAGCTGAAATCCACATTAATGACCCCAGACTGGCAGCAGGAACATGTGTGGCAGGGAGACACTTGGATAATCACAGGGAATTAACACCTGGTGTCCCATGGACATGTGCCACCCTCACCCCAGTGTCACCCTGAGCCTCCCAGGAGCACACAGGCTGTTATCTGTGTGAGGAAAACACTTCAATTACAGCCCTGGAGGAGCAGGGATAACACAAACCTTGCAGCTTCCTGCAATTAATTCTCGTGGAGCTTCGCAAAAAGCTTGAATTTATTAATTTCCAGTGGTGGCCAATCCATCAGAACCCTTGTAAAATGTAGGATGTCAGTACCTGCAGTGATTTCCTGCTTCTGATCTGAACTTCCAGCCTCAGTCACCAGATCTGATCAGACATTTGTTTCCCAAATGGAAACACTCTGGATTGTCAGCAATCCCACACTCCTGTAGGTACATGGAGCAAGGATCAGATTATTCCTTAACTCCTTCCTGAACTCACCACCCTTTCAGAAAATCAGGAAATCAGAGAATCCTGGAATGGTTTGGGTTAAATGGACCTTAAATCCCATCCCATCCCACCCCTGCCATGGCAGGGACACCTTCCACTGTCCCAGGCTGCTCCAAGCCCCAGTGTCCAGCCTGGCCTTGGGCACTGCCAGGGATCCAGGGACAGCCACAGCAAATCTGGGAATTCCAGCCCAGCCCCTCCCCACCCTCCCACACAGGAATTCCTCCCCTATATCCCATTTAAATTTACCTTCCTTCCCTTCCCAAGGGCCATATTCCCACCCCTTTTCCCTTCCCTGATGCCCAGGCTGAGCCTCACACACCAAACCCAGCCCAGCTGAGCCCGAGGTGGCACAAAACCTCCCCAGGTTCTCATTTCTCTGCTGTGACTCCAATTCCTCAAAGCCAGCAGGTGCCTTGATCTGCATTTCCAGGGATGGAGCCCAGCTGGATCAGGGCACCCCAAGGAGGGAACCTGGACTGCTCAGGGGCACAGAGCCAGGGGTGGCATTCCCTGCAGGAGTGGCAGTGCCAGGCAGGGCAGGTGTGCTGGGATCATACTCCTGCCGTGGATTCTGTGCCTCCAGCAGGCAGGAGCAGCCCAGTGCTGAATGCCCCAATGTCCAGCTGGACACTGGAGATGTGCCCTGGGAGACACCAGAGGGGCAGGAGGGCTCAGCCCCTGTCCCTGGGGTCCCTGTGCACCCCTGATGCTCTGGAGAGGTCACCTAGAACTGAGTTAGAGAATAAGGTGGGGATTTAATAAAAGCCTTCAAAAGATGCACCCTGGGCAGTGCAGGAGCCTCCCAGAGCCCACACCCAAGATGGTCACGAGGTTTTCAGACAGAAATAAGTTTGGTCTATTTTCATATCAGGGGTTAATCCTCCAATTCCAGCTTCAGGTAATGAAGTCACATTCCCCCAGTTTGCTCCCTCCAAATCACTTTTGTTTATACTTTTTGGGCCCTGAGGCTGTGATGGTCACCTTGGGTTCCAGGCCCAGAGGAATTGTTTCTTAGAGAATAAAGTGGGGATTTATTAAAGGCCTTCAACAGAAACACCTTGGGGAGTGCAGGAGCCTCCCAGAGCCCACACCCAACATGGACAAGGGGCATGAGTTTTTCAGACAGAAATAAGTTTGATCTATTTTCATATCAGGGGTTAATCCTCCAATTACAACTTCAGGTAATGAAGTCATTTACCCCCAGTTCACTCTTTCCCAAATCACTTTTGTTTCTACGTTTCAGGGCCTCAGGCTGTGAGGTGTCCTTGGGTTCCGGGCCCAGAGGATTTGTTTTGTCTGATCAAAGTGTGAAGATAGTAACTGACACTTTATATGGAGTTTATGCACTAATGCAGCAAGGATTTGGAAAATATAAAGGTTAAAATCTTCAGGCATCACCCCCAGGGTGGGTGAACACCGGGCTGGCTGCAGGAATGGGATAAATCCCACCCTGCTCCCTCCATCCCTGCTGCTTCCACATCTCCATGACAACCATCCTGCTCAAATTAGCTGATGGCAGCGAGAAACTGGAGAATACTTAGGAAATTCTCATCAAATCCTTCCACTTTGCTCCGTTCCACTGTGTAAAAACATCTCCTGCATGGGGACGTAGGGAGTGTGGGGGCTGTGGCTTGGCTGATTTCCCTGTGCCAAAGCTGGGTGAATTCTGAAAACCCCAAGAAATTGAGGTTTTATTTAGGTCATTCCAGAAAGCCTCAATTAACTCACCTGGAGAGGAGTGTGTGTAAAAATGGGAATATGGCTCTGAACTGCCTGGCTCTGCTCACACAACAGCACATTGCTCATGGCACAGATTATCAGAAGGAAAATCAGCTGTTTAAAATGTTCTTACTGTTTCTTGGCTGTTCCCAGGCCTCCAGCACACCCTGACCATGCCCTGGGACTCTCAGTGTCCAACAGGGAGACAGAGGCTGGTGCTGGGTCACAGATCATGGATCATGGAATTATTTGGGATGGAAAAGCTCTTGGAGAGCACCAGGCCCAGCCAGTCTCCAGCACTGCCATGTCCCCAAGTGCCACCACAAGGTGAGGTGGCCCTGCAGCCCCTCCTGGCTGGGCAGACCCACCCTGAGATCAGAGATCCTGGCACAAATCCCGAGCTGTTGGAACAGCCCTGGTTTCCATTTCCAAATATTCCTGCTTGAAACACCAAAACCACAGAATTTCCCTTCTCTTCTCCTTTGCCTCCCGGATAATTCAGGCTCCCAAAGGCTGGAGACCTTTCCTGGAAGCCCAGGAGGTCCCACTTTGCTGCTTGGTGGGCACCAACCCACCCAAGGCTCCTCCCTCCTGTGTGAACTGAAACCCAGCAGGCAAATCGTAAATCAATTTCCTGTTTACTGGGTTTGATTTGTGCCTCACTGAGGCAATCAGGAATCAGGATAAATCTGGATAAATCCATAGGAAGTGTGGAGCAGGACAAGAGGGGCTGCAGGTGGCAGTGCCACAGCTCTGGACACGGAGCCATCAGCCAGTGACATTCAGCTTCCAAATCTGAACATTTCCAAGACCCTCAAGGCCCCTGAAGGCAGAAGGAATTCAATCCCTGTTAAATGTCCGGATTTTGGGAAGGGTGCTGAACTGATGGCTCTGAATTCCCCCATGGATGGAGAACAAGGCCCAGCTCAGGCTCTCCCAAAGGCCAACTCAGTGCTCCAGACATGGAAGCAACATCCAAAGAGATAAAATAAACAAAAGCCAGGGGAGGTTGGATTTTGGGGAAATTCCTTCCTGGAAAGGCTGTCCAGCCCTGGCCCAGCTTCGCAGGGCAGGGGTGGAGTCCCCATTCCTGGAGGGATTTAAAACCCTGTGGATGTGGCACTTGGGTACATGGGTCAGTGGTGCGTTGGCAGTGCTGGGAATGGTTGGACTGGATGTCTTAGAGGGATTTTCCAATCTAAACAGATCTGTGATCCCATAAATCCCAAGCCCCGTAAGAAAAATGGCTGTGGGATGTCCCTGGAGGTTTGGTGAAGGTGGCACCTCAGCCCAGACATTTCTGCAGCGTCCAGACCCTGTCCCAAAGTCCAGGGTAGGGAATAAATGGGAATTGTGCTGGGCTCAGGGGAGAGCTGCCAGCCCCTGGGAGGCTCCTGCAGGTGGGAAGGGTGATTCCATGGGGACTGGGAGCACGGCAAAGCCTCCCTGCTGCACAGGAGCTGGGATGGGAACTGCAGGAGGGCAGAAGCACTGCTGAGGGGTTCCTCTGCTCTCAGAGCAAAAAGGAACCAGCTCTGTTCATTGCTGCAGCCTGCTGAACTGAAAGCAAGGCTTTGAGCCTGAAGGGGTCTTTTTTTTGCACTCTGTATTTTTTTTTGCCATGGAGTCTCTTTTTAATCCTGTGGCACAAAGACTGGGAACAAGAGGGAGCTCGGGGTGCTGCACAGCCAGATCCACAGTGAGCTGCTCTGAGCATATTTTTTGGGAATTTTAGCAGGGTAAGAGGCAGAACTTGTCTGTTTTTAAGCTTCCTTTCAGTGCTTTCAGACACGGACTCACCTTTCTGCTCTCACCATATCCCATGGGATGAGCCTGGAACAGGAGCGTGCCCAGGCTCAGCCACCCAGGGAAAAGAAATGGCATTAAATTGTTCCTTTCCTGTCCCTTTGTCCTTTGCTGGTGCTGGAAATGCTGCTGGTGGGAGGATCAGTGCAGCCTGGGCATCCTGGGCTGTGGGGAGGGAATTGGCTCCTGGTTTGGGATGGGAGAGCAGGGGAGGGGTCAGGACAGGGAATGCAGCCTTGGAAAACTCAGCTCTGATGGAAAAGCAGAGCCTTGGTTGATGTTTGTGGTGAGCTGTGGTGGATTCTGGTCCCATCCTCTCAGAATCCCAGCATCCCTGAAGTTGGAAAATCCTTCCAGGACCATCAAATCCAACCTGTTCCAATCCCCACCTTGTCACCCACACCACATCCAGGAATTCCTTGGACACCTCCAGGGACGGGCACTCCAAACCCCCCTGAGCTCCTCCCAAGGCCTGAGCACCCCTTCCATGGGGAAATTCCTGCTGAAATGTCCCACCTGAACCTCCCCTGGCACAGCTGCACTGGAGGTTTGAGAAGAATCACAAAGACTTGACCAGATTTCAATATTTTCAGTGCAGATGTGAACCCAGAACTGATTTCTCCCGATGTTCCTCTCACCCTTGGGAGCTGCAGCACTGAGGGGCTCTCAGGGAGGGTTCCTGGGGTTTGCTTCTCCCTGGATAATTTTCTTTGCCTTAGGAGTTGGAATTTATTGCCTACAACTGAGAGAAAAACCAGCAAACAGGAGAAGTATCCATCATGTGTCCATCACATCTCTTTAAACCCCATTCTCCTCTCATTCCCAGCAAATAACCTGCAAAATTATGTGAAAATAAAACCCCATCATAATAAAAATGACTTTTTAGGCAGTTGGCAAAGCAAGAAAAATAGAAGCCTGGGAAATAACTCAATATTCAAGATACCAGACCATCTTCATCAGCCTGTGTTACCAGATTAAGTTGTCAATGGAAAATCTTGATTTAAGGCTTTTTTTTTCAGAAGTGCTGTGACTTAGATATTGAAATTTCCCAGGAAATAAAGTCGTACACAGGGATAAATCAGCCCCTTCTCTCAAAACATTTGCTCAGGGATTTAATTTGAAATCTGAATAGCTTATGGCATTTATTATCAGCTCATTGAATGACAAGTTTAAACTTCAGTTAAATATTCAGTCTGCTTTTAATGCGACATTTTCGCTGCTCGTGTGCAGCAAAGTCTATTTATTATTCCCAGAATAAAGTTCAAATATGGGGAAACAAGCCCAGGCAGAAGAAGTGGAATATTGAGGAGTGATGAGTTTATTTTAACTGCTCTGCCAGTTACTTTTAAGAACAATTCCTCACTGAAATATTGGGCTTTGGAAAATGTTGCTGAATTGGGGCATAGAGGGGCACTAAGATGGGAGTTTCCCCAGGCCCCCATGGCTGTTCCTGCCCTGTGAGAAGGATCCATCCAGAATATTTCGTGTATTCCCATGGGATCACATCCTGGGATTGTCTTCACTAACTGCTAAACTTCACACAAATCCATCCTTTTCCCCTTCTTTTCCTGGCAGGATTTATTCTTTATTTTAAGAGATGTCAGGAACTTTGTTCTGCTTTCCAGCCTGAGCTTATCCACGGACATTTTCAATCCTCCTGTCCTTTTGGCAGCCCGTCCTTCAGGATAAATCCTTCCCTGGAGCCCAGCCCTTGATTTCTCCCAGTCAATCCCACCCCTCCCAGTTCCTGCTTGGCTCATCCCATCAATCCCCACTTTCAGCCTCCCCCAGGTGAGCTCAGTTTGGGTTTGGTTTGGGCAGAATTTACTTGAACTGGGCACGAGGAGGACACCAAAGGTGCTGGGACAGCTCAGCCCCTGAGCTCCTCCCACATCAGGGCTGGGGTGGAGTTTTCACGGAATTCTGGAGTGGTTTGGGTTGGAAAGGACTTTAAATCCCATTTATTCCACCCTCTGCCGTGGCAGGGACACCTCCCACTGTCCCAGGCTGCTCCAAGCCCCAATGTCCAACCTGGCCTTGGGCACTGCCAGGGATCCAGGGGCAGCCACAGCTTCGTCCCCCCTCTGTTTGAGCTGTGTTTGATGTGTTCTGCACATCCCACATCCACCTGGCACCCTGCAAACAGGGAATAAATCCCTAAACTCAGGTATAAATTAGGGAATAAATCCCTAAATTCCCATGTCTTCTGTACCCAGAACATTCCACATCCACCTGCCACCGTGCAAACAGGGAATAAATCCCTAAAATCAGGTATAAATTGGGGAATAAATCCCTAAATTCCCATGCAGGGCCCCAGCTGTGTGTGCCCACCCCCAGCCCAGCATTCCTGAGCTCACTTGGTGCCTCTCCCCTCCCTCCTGATGGAAGCAGCTGAACTCCCGCGTTATCTGTGGAGCACACATGGATGGAAACCAAAATAAGCACCGGGAGCGTTGAAAATAGAAATGTGAAAGCTTTTTAGTGAAGCAAGGCCGTGAATAAATCCCAGTGCACATCCCAGAAGAGAAGAGTTATCCCTGGGAATGATGAACTGCCCTGAGCTCCGAGGGCCCTCAGATCCACACAGAACCCAGGAAAGGATTGGAATTACAGGAAAGTACTTGGAATGACAGGAGCTGTCACCTGCCAGCCCTCACGAGGCACTGCAGGCTTCAGTTTCGAGTTGGTTTGGATTCTCTGGGCTGCTGAGAAAGGCCTGGAGCAGTTTGTTTGTCACGGGCATTGTCACCTGTGCTGTGCCACAGCCGGGGCGCTGCTGGCCCTGGCCACCCCAGAGGAGAGGAAATTCCTCTTGGACATGAGGAAACCTACTTTAAAAATATAAATTATTTGCGTTTCTCCCATTTAAATGCTGCATTGGAACACAGCATTGCACATAACCCCAGGAAAGGACAGGTTAAAATAAAAAGAAAGGCAGTGGAATAAAAAGAAGAGAATATCAGCGCCATGCAATTTCTTGCATTAAATATCTGCCTGCAGATATATTCAATATTGAGATTTCAGGAAGAGTCAGAAGTGGTTTACTCTGGTCATCTGTGATATAAAAAGTCCTGCCGATGGAGATAAAATATTCAGGATGGGGCATTAAAAAAAAATGCAGTCCTGCCAGCAGGGACAGGGACAGGGACAGGGACAGGGACAGGGAAAGGGACAGGGAAAGGGACAGGGACAGGGACAGGGAAAGGGACAGGGTGGCCTCTCCTAAGGACAGAACCTCTGTCCAGGGTCATAAAGAACCCCCAGGGTGCTCAGGGAACAGTGCTGGGAGCAGGAGCTGATCCCTCACTCCCACTGCCTTTCATCTGAAAGGCTCCAGAATTACAAATCTCAGCGATGTGAATGATCCTGCCCAGCCCTGGAGCCTGACGGGGATCAGCTCCCAAACCCCGGCCATGGCTGCAGCTCAGGGACAGCCCCGAGCCTCTGCTGATCCTTTAATCATCAGACAGCTCATTAAAAATGGCAATTAGTGCTACAAAGTGAGTGAAAACAGAGCCTGAACTAGGGCAGCAGCTCAGGGTTTGGATGAGGGTCATTCCAGGGGTGCTGGGATGGAGATCCTGTGCTCACCCTGATTCCATGGGCTCCTGATCCCAGGGATTGTGTGGGAATCATTCCAGGGGTGCTGGGATGGAGATCTGTGCTCAGTTATGGACCCTGAGTCCGTGGGCTCCTGATCCCAGGCTTTGCTGGCCCTTGGAGCAGCAGAAAGGATCCCAAATTCCAGCACCGAGGTCCAGTCAGTTTTCCATGAAATTTTCTGTGCACCCCTGGCCCTGGTACCCCACTTCCCTCAGGAAATGCTGCACAAGGAGCAAAGAGATAAAGGAGATTTTCTTTTTCCACCCCAGGGATCCAAAGCAGCTGGAACAAATCCAGAGAAAATGAATCCATGTCCTCTGGACACAGAAGGGGGGCAGAGCTCAGCCCTTGAACAAGGATGGATTAAGGATTTCTAACTTTGTGGGAATCAACCCCATCCCTAAAAATCATCTGTGACACAACTCCAGTGCTTGGCACAGGCTGGAACAACAAATAAATTTAAAACCACGTGGGTTTGGAATACGGAATAATAATGGAAACCTTCTCCAGCAGCCCCTGCATATCCTGAGTGCCTCGGAACACGGGAGCCCTGCACTGATCAGGCTCCTTTGGGAATAACTTTGCCCAGCCTTCGGGTGATTTCTTGCCCAGTAAATTGAATTTTTCCCGGGTCTCTGGCCCATCCCTGGTGCCTGCAGCTCCCAATTCCATTATTCCCAGCCAGGGACACCCCTGGATCCTTCTGCACGTCCCCACAAAAACCCCTTCCCTCACAGGGATGCCAGGAGAAAATAAAACAGCTTTGGCTGAAAATGGAAATTTCCAAGTCTGGTAATTTCTATCACTTAATTATCCCCAAAATGTGAATTAGAGCCGGGTTCATCCTTCAGAGCAGGGTTTGAGGAGCTCAGGGTGTTCCCTCCTGAGCTCCCCCAGTCCCTGTCCCCCCACCACTCCCAGAGCAAAGCCAGGAATGATGGAATTGGGAAAAACGTAGGAATTAGTGATTGCTGTGCATGAGGGGAGTCCCCACTGAATCCGGGCTCCATTTGGGGTCCAATTCATCTGGAAATCAAAATTCCAGCAGATCCCTGAGGCACAAGAGGTGCAGCTTTAAAAGGAAATCATCTCATTGTTCTATTGATCTACTGAGGTAAAATCAGGTAAAGGAAATGGAAAAAGGTAAAATGAAATAGGGTAAGGTATCATTAAATTAAAAATCGAATAATATCAAATAAAATAATATAGTAACAACTGAAAGTAAAATTAGGGAAGATATGGTAAAATAAAAGATGAAATATATAAAATTAAATAGAGAAAGAGATGAAATAAGGTAAAAAAGGTAAAATGAAAGAAGAAATAAAAAGTATAAGGTAAGATAAATTTTAAAAAGGTAAAACAAAAAATTAAAACCAAAACAGAAAAAATGTCGACAAAATAAAAAGCAAAATGAATAAAGAAAAAGGAAACAAAAAACCCCAAAATTAAGAAAACCAAAATAAAAAACCACAAAATAAAATACCACCAAAATAAAAAACCAAAAAAAAGGTTAAAAAATAAAATAAAAAAAACAAAAGAAAAAAGAAAAAAAAAGCATAATAAATAAAAATAAAAAATTTAAAAATAACTAAAAATAAAAAATAAAAATAAAAAATAAAAAATAAAGTAAAATAAAAATAAAACAAACAAAAAAATGAAGTTGCAATCACAGTCCCACATCTCCTGCACTTCCCAAACATAAAAACCCAGCTGCCTATTAAAGCTGCAATGAGGCTTTTTTGAGAGCCTTTAGATTTATACAGCCAATGCCTCAAAAGAAATGGATGGCTCTATTATAATGAGAAAGAAAGAAAAACCTTTCCCAGAGCCCATTAAGAAATAAATAATTATAAAAAAAAAGAAGTCATTGATGTCGCCTGCTCGACAAAAAAATCTAATTTAAGGTTTATGACAAACATGACAAAACAAGCACGGGCTGCTCGGGATCATTCACGGAACGCAGCCATAGATGAATAAACAGCCATAAGTAATGCAGGGAAAAATTGTTAATTAAACATTTAATGTAAGCGAGCTCGGGAGCCGGCTGGGGCTTTGACTGAGCTCTATTTTTAGTGTTCTCTGAGCTGAGCAGCTCCTCTGCCCACACACACAAATTACGGGCCCGAAGTTAATTAGGGGTGGGAAGGGCTGGGAAATGGGGTTGGATGCAGAGCTAAGGTGGAGGCAGGGGTGGGGTTAATCCTTCCCAGTAACCGGGGCTCAGTTTGGGATCTGCATCCCCAGGGATGTGCCAGGCCCTGCTGGGCAGTGCCAGGGGCTGGGGACACCAGGGGCTGGGGGGACACGCCTGGGACAGCTGATCCTGACTTATCTAAGGGATGTCCCAGCCCAGGGGACACTGTGCTCAGCCGGGAGAGTTGGGGGACACAGCTGATCCCACTGTCCCCAAGGATGTCCCAGCCCAGGGGACCCTGTGCTCAGCACATGGAGCTGGGGGAGAGGGATGGGGGCACGTTTGGGGTGCTGGGGTTTTGGGGGAGAGGGATGGTGCACGTTTGGGGTGCTGGGGTTTTGGGGGAGAGGGATGGGGCACGTTTGGGGTGCTGGGGTTGGCATTCCCATGTGCTGGAGCCCTGCTGTCCAGGGGATGGCTGAACACCCCGGGCAGCAGGGAATGAATGCCTTGGTTTGCTTTTCCTCTCGAGCTGTCTGACCCAACCCATGGAATTTCTCACTCCTACCCTCCCAAATCTCTCCCCATCCCTCTGGGACTGAGGTGGGGGGAATCGTTTGACACCTGGGGTTAAACCCAGGAACAGCCAAGGGAAAAGCTCTGCTCCTGCAGAAATCAGCTTCCCTGGAGCCCCACGAACCCCTGGTCCCTCCCCTGCTCTCCTGCCCCAAAAAGCAACCCCTGACACTGGAAATTGGTCTCGTTTGGAGTGGCAACCCCAGAGAAGAAGTAACCAAAGTCTCCAGTGACCCCTCATGAGTCTGGATGCTCCCATGCATCACCCTAATGAGGCTGGGCCATCCCAAAAAACTGCTGCTCTGGAAACCTCCAAAATTCACAAGAATTTTGGGGAAAAAGAAAAGCCATTGGTTAAACATTGACAGTCACAAATTAACACTTGAATGCTGCCCAGAACTGACTGGGTTTCACCAGTAACTCTGCCCAAAGCAAAAGGTGGGGTTTAAACTGTGCTGCTGTTTTATTTGGAGGCAGGAAAAGCTCCCAGGTCCTGCCAGGGCAGCACAGAGCACCCAGAGCTGGCAGGGCACAGCCAGGATCCCTCACAGCCCACACAGGAGAGTCTGAACCACCCCGAAAATGAGGCAGGATGAGGAAGGCTCAGTATTCCAAATGCCAGGCACACTCTGCTTCTTTTTCCCTGCAGCTTTCCAGCTGTTGTGGAGACTAGGCCACAGCTGGGTGAGAAAAATGGGCATTCCCAGCTGGAAGGGGACAGGGACATCTCCTCATGCCTGAACCCCGGGAATTTGGGGGCAGAGATGTTAGAGGGATGTCTAAAATACCTTTCTCCAGTAAGCTTTCAGCTTTTGTTATTCTTGTTGTTAGAAATAAAGCCTGAGGGAAGGGTGACTCCACAGCGGCTCTGGCTGGGCTGGGGAGCAGGGCAGGGTCTGGCTCCTGCAGCTCCAGCAGGAGATTTCAGGGGAATCTCTGCTCTGCCAGGGCTGCAGCTTCCCAGCAAGAAGGCAAATGGGTATTTATTGTCTAATAATTGAGCATGGTCACAATGACAGTGAGTTATAACCCAGATGAGCAAACAAAATGCAAAAATCTCCCTTTTTAACTTCAAGAACCACAAAGGAGGGAGACTGAGCAGTCTCCAGTTCCCACCACCTGCACAATCCCCACGTTTTGGGGCTCAGTCCAGCCCCAGGTGTGCCAATAATAAATTTTATTAAAAAAACAGCACTGGCAGCGTGGCTGAGCCACTACCTCATCCCCTCCCAACAACCAACAAAGCACCTCCTGAAGCCATCACCTGTCTGCAAAGACTTCACCAAAACTGGGAGACTTTAATGAGGTGATTAAGATTTATAAAATATTGGGAATCAGGAATTCCTGGCTGGGAGGGTGGGGAGGGGCTGGGCTGGAATTCCCAGATTTTCTGTGGCTGCCCCTGGATCCCTGGCAGTGCCCAAGGCCAGGTTGGACACTGGGGCTTGGAGCAGCCTGGGACAGTGGGAGGTGTCCCTGCCATGGCAGGGGTTGCACTGGGTGGGATTTAAGGTCCCTTCCAACCCCAACCATTCCATGATTTTCCAGCCTGGTGGTTTGGTTTCAGTACCAGATTTTTGCTGAGCATCCCCCACATTTTCTCGTGTTGGCCTCCGGGCTGCTCCTCCCCACCAGGAGATTTTCCGTTGTGAATCTCTCACTCCTCTGCACCATTTTTTCCATGGAGAGGGTCCCACCATGCCCTGGGCTGGGTGTTTGGAGCAATTCCATCCTCCTGCAGTGTCCAGGTACAGAGCCAACCTCAACACTTCATTTCACAGCCTGGAGCTTGGACATTCCCCTGAATTGGGGATTTTTTTCTGCCTCCTGGTTATTGATGGTTGGGAGTTGAATGGAGCCTTCCGGCTGGGATCAGGTACCCAGAGACATCTCAGGCAGCTCCAGGCTGTGGAA
This sequence comes from Eopsaltria australis, assembly GCA_034509425.1. Lineage (NCBI taxonomy): Eukaryota > Metazoa > Chordata > Aves > Passeriformes > Petroicidae > Eopsaltria > Eopsaltria australis. The sequence goes on along the minus strand of JAVTVJ010000167.1, from coordinate 37,247 downwards.
TTCCCTGAATTCCTCATTTCTTTCCCACAGACCGTGGAAATTCCTGCATCCAGGTTATTTTGGGTGACCCTCACCGTCCATAAAATCAGTTTGGTGGAGAAGCCCTGTCCTCACGTCTGTCCATGAGCAGAACCCGTTATTTCTATTAAATAAATACCTGGAAACTGCATTGGAATGTGCAGCTCCATCCTCCTGGATAAATAATCCATGACCTCTCTCTGGTTTTGCCAACTTTTGTGAATGCCAGAGCTTCTTATCCACTCTCTGTGATATTTAAATTCACCCTGAGCCATCTCAGCTTTGCATGCAAGAAGGAATTTCAGGAATCCACAGCCTGGAGCTGCCCTGAGAATGTCTCTGGGTACTGATCCAGCCGGAAGGCTCATCACTCCCACCATCATTAACCAGGAGGCAGAAAAAAATCCCAATTCAGGGGAATGTCCAAGCTCCAGGCTGTGAAATGAAGTGTTGAGGTTGGCTCTGTACCTGGACATGCAGGAGGATGGAATGCTCCAAACACCCAGCCCAAGGGCATGGTGGACCCTCTCCATGGAAAAATGGTGCAGAGGAGTGAGGATTCACAAACGGAAAATCTCCTGTGGGGAAAGGAGCGCCCGGAGGCCAACACGAGAAAATGTGGGGGATGGCTCAGCAAAAATCTGGTAGCTGAAACCAAACCACCAGGCTGGAAAATCATGGAATGGTTGGGTTGGAAGGGACCTTAAATCCCACCAGTGCAACCCTTGCCCATGGCAGGGACACTCCACTGTCCCAGGCTGCTCCAAGCCCCAGTGTCCAACCTGGCCTTGGGCACTGCCAGGGATCCAGGGGCAGCCACAGCAAATCTGGGAATTCCAGCCCAGCCCCTCCCCACCCTCCCAGCCAGGAATTCCTGATTCCCAATATTTTATAAATCTTAATGACCTCATTAAAGTCTCCCAGTTTTAGTGAAGTCTTTGCAGACAGGTGATGGCTTCAGGAGGTGCTTTGTTGGTTGTTGGGAGGGGATGAGGTAGTGGCTCAGCCACGCTGCCAGTGCTGGTTTTTTAATAAAATTTATTATTGGCACACCTGGGGACTGGACTGAGCCCCAAAACGTGGGGATTGTGCAGGTGGTGGGAACTGGAGACTGCTCAGTCTCCCTCCTCTGTGGTTCTTGAAGTTAAAAAGGGAGATTTTTGCATTTTGTTTGCTCATCTGGGTTATAACTCACTGTCATTGTGACCATGCTCAATTATTAGACAATAAATACCCATTTGCCTCCTTGCTGGGAAGCTGCAGCCCTGGCAGAGCAGAGATTCCCCTGAAATCTCCTGCTGGAGCTGCAGGAGCCAGACCCTGCCCTGCTCCTCAGCCCAGCCAGAGCCGCTGTGGAGTCACCCTTCCCTCAGGCTTTATTTCTAACAACAAGAATAACAAAAGCTGAAAGCTTACTGGAGAAAGGTATTTTAGACATCCCTCTAACATCTCTGCCCCCAAATTCCCGGGGTTCAGGCATGAGGAGATGTCCCTGTCCCCTTCCAGCTGGGAATGCCCATTTTTCTCACCCAGCTGTGGCCTAGTCTCCACAACAGCTGGAAAGCTGCAGGGAAAAAGAAGCAGAGTGTGCCTGGCATTTGGAATACTGAGCCTTCCTCATCCTGCCTCATTTTCGGGGTGGTTCAGACTCTCCTGTGTGGGCTGTGAGGGATCCTGGCTGTGCCCTGCCAGCTCTGGGTGCTCTGTGCTGCCCTGGCAGGACCTGGGAGCTTTTCCTGCCTCCAAATAAAACAGCAGCACAGTTTAAACCCCACCTTTTGCTTTGGGCAGAGTTACTGGTGAAACCCAGTCAGTTCTGGGCAGCATTCAAGTGTTAATTTGTGACTGTCAATGTTTAACCAATGGCTTTTCTTTTTCCCCAAAATTCTTGTGAATTTTGGAGGTTTCCAGAGCAGCAGTTTTTTGGGATGGCCCAGCCTCATTAGGGTGATGCATGGGAGCATCCAGACTCATGAGGGGTCACTGGAGACTTTGGTTACTTCTTCTCTGGGGTTGCCACTCCAAACGAGACCAATTTCCAGTGTCAGGGGTTGCTTTTTGGGGCAGGAGAGCAGGGGAGGGACCAGGGGTTCGTGGGGCTCCAGGGAAGCTGATTTCTGCAGGAGCAGAGCTTTTCCCTTGGCTGTTCCTGGGTTTAACCCCAGGTGTCAAACGATTCCCCCCACCTCAGTCCCAGAGGGATGGGGAGAGATTTGGGAGGGTAGGAGTGAGAAATTCCATGGGTTGGGTCAGACAGCTCGAGAGGAAAAGCAAACCAAGGCATTCATTCCCTGCTGCCCGGGGTGTTCAGCCATCCCCTGGACAGCAGGGCTCCAGCACATGGGAATGCCAACCCCAGCACCCCAAACGTGCCCCATCCCTCTCCCCCAAAACCCCAGCACCCCAAACGTGCACCATCCCTCTCCCCCAAAACCCCAGCACCCCAAACGTGCCCCCATCCCTCTCCCCCAGCTCCATGTGCTGAGCACAGGGTCCCCTGGGCTGGGACATCCTTGGGGACAGTGGGATCAGCTGTGTCCCCCAACTCTCCCGGCTGAGCACAGTGTCCCCTGGGCTGGGACATCCCTTAGATAAGTCAGGATCAGCTGTCCCAGGCGTGTCCCCCCAGCCCCTGGTGTCCCCAGCCCCTGGCACTGCCCAGCAGGGCCTGGCACATCCCTGGGGATGCAGATCCCAAACTGAGCCCCGGTTACTGGGAAGGATTAACCCCACCCCTGCCTCCACCTTAGCTCTGCATCCAACCCCATTTCCCAGCCCTTCCCACCCCTAATTAACTTCGGGCCCGTAATTTGTGTGTGTGGGCAGAGGAGCTGCTCAGCTCAGAGAACACTAAAAATAGAGCTCAGTCAAAGCCCCAGCCGGCTCCCGAGCTCGCTTACATTAAATGTTTAATTAACAATTTTTCCCTGCATTACTTATGGCTGTTTATTCATCTATGGCTGCGTTCCGTGAATGATCCCGAGCAGCCCGTGCTTGTTTTGTCATGTTTGTCATAAACCTTAAATTAGATTTTTTTGTCGAGCAGGCGACATCAATGACTTCTTTTTTTTTATAATTATTTATTTCTTAATGGGCTCTGGGAAAGGTTTTTCTTTCTTTCTCATTATAATAGAGCCATCCATTTCTTTTGAGGCATTGGCTGTATAAATCTAAAGGCTCTCAAAAAAGCCTCATTGCAGCTTTAATAGGCAGCTGGGTTTTTATGTTTGGGAAGTGCAGGAGATGTGGGACTGTGATTGCAACTTCATTTTTTTGTTTGTTTTATTTTTATTTTACTTTATTTTTTATTTTTTATTTTTATTTTTTATTTTTAGTTATTTTTAAATTTTTTATTTTTATTTATTATGCTTTTTTTTTCTTTTTTCTTTTGTTTTTTTTATTTTATTTTTTAACCTTTTTTTTGGTTTTTTATTTTGGTGGTATTTTATTTTGTGGTTTTTTATTTTGGTTTTCTTAATTTTGGGGTTTTTTGTTTCCTTTTTCTTTATTCATTTTGCTTTTTATTTTGTCGACATTTTTTCTGTTTTGGTTTTAATTTTTTGTTTTACCTTTTTAAAATTTATCTTACCTTATACTTTTTATTTCTTCTTTCATTTTACCTTTTTTACCTTATTTCATCTCTTTCTCTATTTAATTTTATATATTTCATCTTTTATTTTACCATATCTTCCCTAATTTTACTTTCAGTTGTTACTATATTATTTTATTTGATATTATTCGATTTTTAATTTAATGATACCTTACCCTATTTCATTTTACCTTTTTCCATTTCCTTTACCTGATTTTACCTCAGTAGATCAATAGAACAATGAGATGATTTCCTTTTAAAGCTGCACCTCTTGTGCCTCAGGGATCTGCTGGAATTTTGATTTCCAGATGAATTGGACCCCAAATGGAGCCCGGATTCAGTGGGGACTCCCCTCATGCACAGCAATCACTAATTCCTACGTTTTTCCCAATTCCATCATTCCTGGCTTTGCTCTGGGAGTGGTGGGGGGACAGGGACTGGGGGAGCTCAGGAGGGAACACCCTGAGCTCCTCAAACCCTGCTCTGAAGGATGAACCCGGCTCTAATTCACATTTTGGGGATAATTAAGTGATAGAAATTACCAGACTTGGAAATTTCCATTTTCAGCCAAAGCTGTTTTATTTTCTCCTGGCATCCCTGTGAGGGAAGGGGTTTTTGTGGGGACGTGCAGAAGGATCCAGGGGTGTCCCTGGCTGGGAATAATGGAATTGGGAGCTGCAGGCACCAGGGATGGGCCAGAGACCCGGGAAAAATTCAATTTACTGGGCAAGAAATCACCCGAAGGCTGGGCAAAGTTATTCCCAAAGGAGCCTGATCAGTGCAGGGCTCCCGTGTTCCGAGGCACTCAGGATATGCAGGGGCTGCTGGAGAAGGTTTCCATTATTATTCCGTATTCCAAACCCACGTGGTTTTAAATTTATTTGTTGTTCCAGCCTGTGCCAAGCACTGGAGTTGTGTCACAGATGATTTTTAGGGATGGGGTTGATTCCCACAAAGTTAGAAATCCTTAATCCATCCTTGTTCAAGGGCTGAGCTCTGCCCCCCTTCTGTGTCCAGAGGACATGGATTCATTTTCTCTGGATTTGTTCCAGCTGCTTTGGATCCCTGGGGTGGAAAAAGAAAATCTCCTTTATCTCTTTGCTCCTTGTGCAGCATTTCCTGAGGGAAGTGGGGTACCAGGGCCAGGGGTGCACAGAAAATTTCATGGAAAACTGACTGGACCTCGGTGCTGGAATTTGGGATCCTTTCTGCTGCTCCAAGGGCCAGCAAAGCCTGGGATCAGGAGCCCACGGACTCAGGGTCCATAACTGAGCACAGATCTCCATCCCAGCACCCCTGGAATGATTCCCACACAATCCCTGGGATCAGGAGCCCATGGAATCAGGGTGAGCACAGGATCTCCATCCCAGCACCCCTGGAATGACCCTCATCCAAACCCTGAGCTGCTGCCCTAGTTCAGGCTCTGTTTTCACTCACTTTGTAGCACTAATTGCCATTTTTAATGAGCTGTCTGATGATTAAAGGATCAGCAGAGGCTCGGGGCTGTCCCTGAGCTGCAGCCATGGCCGGGGTTTGGGAGCTGATCCCCGTCAGGCTCCAGGGCTGGGCAGGATCATTCACATCGCTGAGATTTGTAATTCTGGAGCCTTTCAGATGAAAGGCAGTGGGAGTGAGGGATCAGCTCCTGCTCCCAGCACTGTTCCCTGAGCACCCTGGGGGTTCTTTATGACCCTGGACAGAGGTTCTGTCCTTAGGAGAGGCCACCCTGTCCCTTTCCCTGTCCCTGTCCCTGTCCCTTTCCCTGTCCCTTTCCCTGTCCCTGTCCCTGTCCCTGTCCCTGTCCCTGCTGGCAGGACTGCATTTTTTTTTAATGCCCCATCCTGAATATTTTATCTCCATCGGCAGGACTTTTTATATCACAGATGACCAGAGTAAACCACTTCTGACTCTTCCTGAAATCTCAATATTGAATATATCTGCAGGCAGATATTTAATGCAAGAAATTGCATGGCGCTGATATTCTCTTCTTTTTATTCCACTGCCTTTCTTTTTATTTTAACCTGTCCTTTCCTGGGGTTATGTGCAATGCTGTGTTCCAATGCAGCATTTAAATGGGAGAAACGCAAATAATTTATATTTTTAAAGTAGGTTTCCTCATGTCCAAGAGGAATTTCCTCTCCTCTGGGGTGGCCAGGGCCAGCAGCGCCCCGGCTGTGGCACAGCACAGGTGACAATGCCCGTGACAAACAAACTGCTCCAGGCCTTTCTCAGCAGCCCAGAGAATCCAAACCAACTCGAAACTGAAGCCTGCAGTGCCTCGTGAGGGCTGGCAGGTGACAGCTCCTGTCATTCCAAGTACTTTCCTGTAATTCCAATCCTTTCCTGGGTTCTGTGTGGATCTGAGGGCCCTCGGAGCTCAGGGCAGTTCATCATTCCCAGGGATAACTCTTCTCTTCTGGGATGTGCACTGGGATTTATTCACGGCCTTGCTTCACTAAAAAGCTTTCACATTTCTATTTTCAACGCTCCCGGTGCTTATTTTGGTTTCCATCCATGTGTGCTCCACAGATAACGCGGGAGTTCAGCTGCTTCCATCAGGAGGGAGGGGAGAGGCACCAAGTGAGCTCAGGAATGCTGGGCTGGGGGTGGGCACACACAGCTGGGGCCCTGCATGGGAATTTAGGGATTTATTCCCCAATTTATACCTGATTTTAGGGATTTATTCCCTGTTTGCACGGTGGCAGGTGGATGTGGAATGTTCTGGGTACAGAAGACATGGGAATTTAGGGATTTATTCCCTAATTTATACCTGAGTTTAGGGATTTATTCCCTGTTTGCAGGGTGCCAGGTGGATGTGGGATGTGCAGAACACATCAAACACAGCTCAAACAGAGGGGGGACGAAGCTGTGGCTGCCCCTGGATCCCTGGCAGTGCCCAAGGCCAGGTTGGACATTGGGGCTTGGAGCAGCCTGGGACAGTGGGAGGTGTCCCTGCCACGGCAGAGGGTGGAATAAATGGGATTTAAAGTCCTTTCCAACCCAAACCACTCCAGAATTCCGTGAAAACTCCACCCCAGCCCTGATGTGGGAGGAGCTCAGGGGCTGAGCTGTCCCAGCACCTTTGGTGTCCTCCTCGTGCCCAGTTCAAGTAAATTCTGCCCAAACCAAACCCAAACTGAGCTCACCTGGGGGAGGCTGAAAGTGGGGATTGATGGGATGAGCCAAGCAGGAACTGGGAGGGGTGGGATTGACTGGGAGAAATCAAGGGCTGGGCTCCAGGGAAGGATTTATCCTGAAGGACGGGCTGCCAAAAGGACAGGAGGATTGAAAATGTCCGTGGATAAGCTCAGGCTGGAAAGCAGAACAAAGTTCCTGACATCTCTTAAAATAAAGAATAAATCCTGCCAGGAAAAGAAGGGGAAAAGGATGGATTTGTGTGAAGTTTAGCAGTTAGTGAAGACAATCCCAGGATGTGATCCCATGGGAATACACGAAATATTCTGGATGGATCCTTCTCACAGGGCAGGAACAGCCATGGGGGCCTGGGGAAACTCCCATCTTAGTGCCCCTCTATGCCCCAATTCAGCAACATTTTCCAAAGCCCAATATTTCAGTGAGGAATTGTTCTTAAAAGTAACTGGCAGAGCAGTTAAAATAAACTCATCACTCCTCAATATTCCACTTCTTCTGCCTGGGCTTGTTTCCCCATATTTGAACTTTATTCTGGGAATAATAAATAGACTTTGCTGCACACGAGCAGCGAAAATGTCGCATTAAAAGCAGACTGAATATTTAACTGAAGTTTAAACTTGTCATTCAATGAGCTGATAATAAATGCCATAAGCTATTCAGATTTCAAATTAAATCCCTGAGCAAATGTTTTGAGAGAAGGGGCTGATTTATCCCTGTGTACGACTTTATTTCCTGGGAAATTTCAATATCTAAGTCACAGCACTTCTGAAAAAAAAAGCCTTAAATCAAGATTTTCCATTGACAACTTAATCTGGTAACACAGGCTGATGAAGATGGTCTGGTATCTTGAATATTGAGTTATTTCCCAGGCTTCTATTTTTCTTGCTTTGCCAACTGCCTAAAAAGTCATTTTTATTATGATGGGGTTTTATTTTCACATAATTTTGCAGGTTATTTGCTGGGAATGAGAGGAGAATGGGGTTTAAAGAGATGTGATGGACACATGATGGATACTTCTCCTGTTTGCTGGTTTTTCTCTCAGTTGTAGGCAATAAATTCCAACTCCTAAGGCAAAGAAAATTATCCAGGGAGAAGCAAACCCCAGGAACCCTCCCTGAGAGCCCCTCAGTGCTGCAGCTCCCAAGGGTGAGAGGAACATCGGGAGAAATCAGTTCTGGGTTCACATCTGCACTGAAAATATTGAAATCTGGTCAAGTCTTTGTGATTCTTCTCAAACCTCCAGTGCAGCTGTGCCAGGGGAGGTTCAGGTGGGACATTTCAGCAGGAATTTCCCCATGGAAGGGGTGCTCAGGCCTTGGGAGGAGCTCAGGGGGGTTTGGAGTGCCCGTCCCTGGAGGTGTCCAAGGAATTCCTGGATGTGGTGTGGGTGACAAGGTGGGGATTGGAACAGGTTGGATTTGATGGTCCTGGAAGGATTTTCCAACTTCAGGGATGCTGGGATTCTGAGAGGATGGGACCAGAATCCACCACAGCTCACCACAAACATCAACCAAGGCTCTGCTTTTCCATCAGAGCTGAGTTTTCCAAGGCTGCATTCCCTGTCCTGACCCCTCCCCTGCTCTCCCATCCCAAACCAGGAGCCGATTCCCTCCCCACAGCCCAGGATGCCCAGGCTGCACTGATCCTCCCACCAGCAGCATTTCCAGCACCAGCAAAGGACAAAGGGATAGGAAAGGAACAATTTAATGCCATTTCTTTTCCCTGGGTGGCTGAGCCTGGGCACGCTCCTGTTCCAGGCTCATCCCATGGGATATGGTGAGAGCAGAAAGGTGAGTCCGTGTCTGAAAGCACTGAAAGGAAGCTTAAAAACAGACAAGTTCTGCCTCTTACCCTGCTAAAATTCCCAAAAAATATGCTCAGAGCAGCTCACTGTGGATCTGGCTGTGCAGCACCCCGAGCTCCCTCTTGTTCCCAGTCTTTGTGCCACAGGATTAAAAAGAGACTCCATGGCAAAAAAAAATACAGAGTGCAAAAAAAGACCACTTCAGGCTCAAAGCCTTGCTTTCAGTTCAGCAGGCTGCAGCAATGAACAGAGCTGGTTCCTTTTTGCTCTGAGAGCAGAGGAACCCCTCAGCAGTGCTTCTGCCCTCCTGCAGTTCCCATCCCAGCTCCTGTGCAGCAGGGAGGCTTTGCCGTGCTCCCAGTCCCCATGGAATCACCCTTCCCACCTGCAGGAGCCTCCCAGGGGCTGGCAGCTCTCCCCTGAGCCCAGCACAATTCCCATTTATTCCCTACCCTGGACTTTGGGACAGGGTCTGGACGCTGCAGAAATGTCTGGGCTGAGGTGCCACCTTCACCAAACCTCCAGGGACATCCCACAGCCATTTTTCTTACGGGGCTTGGGATTTATGGGATCACAGATCTGTTTAGATTGGAAAATCCCTCTAAGACATCCAGTCCAACCATTCCCAGCACTGCCAACGCACCACTGACCCATGTACCCAAGTGCCACATCCACAGGGTTTTAAATCCCTCCAGGAATGGGGACTCCACCCCTGCCCTGCGAAGCTGGGCCAGGGCTGGACAGCCTTTCCAGGAAGGAATTTCCCCAAAATCCAACCTCCCCTGGCTTTTGTTTATTTTATCTCTTTGGATGTTGCTTCCATGTCTGGAGCACTGAGTTGGCCTTTGGGAGAGCCTGAGCTGGGCCTTGTTCTCCATCCATGGGGGAATTCAGAGCCATCAGTTCAGCACCCTTCCCAAAATCCGGACATTTAACAGGGATTGAATTCCTTCTGCCTTCAGGGGCCTTGAGGGTCTTGGAAATGTTCAGATTTGGAAGCTGAATGTCACTGGCTGATGGCTCCGTGTCCAGAGCTGTGGCACTGCCACCTGCAGCCCCTCTTGTCCTGCTCCACACTTCCTATGGATTTATCCAGATTTATCCTGATTCCTGATTGCCTCAGTGAGGCACAAATCAAACCCAGTAAACAGGAAATTGATTTACGATTTGCCTGCTGGGTTTCAGTTCACACAGGAGGGAGGAGCCTTGGGTGGGTTGGTGCCCACCAAGCAGCAAAGTGGGACCTCCTGGGCTTCCAGGAAAGGTCTCCAGCCTTTGGGAGCCTGAATTATCCGGGAGGCAAAGGAGAAGAGAAGGGAAATTCTGTGGTTTTGGTGTTTCAAGCAGGAATATTTGGAAATGGAAACCAGGGCTGTTCCAACAGCTCGGGATTTGTGCCAGGATCTCTGATCTCAGGGTGGGTCTGCCCAGCCAGGAGGGGCTGCAGGGCCACCTCACCTTGTGGTGGCACTTGGGGACATGGCAGTGCTGGAGACTGGCTGGGCCTGGTGCTCTCCAAGAGCTTTTCCATCCCAAATAATTCCATGATCCATGATCTGTGACCCAGCACCAGCCTCTGTCTCCCTGTTGGACACTGAGAGTCCCAGGGCATGGTCAGGGTGTGCTGGAGGCCTGGGAACAGCCAAGAAACAGTAAGAACATTTTAAACAGCTGATTTTCCTTCTGATAATCTGTGCCATGAGCAATGTGCTGTTGTGTGAGCAGAGCCAGGCAGTTCAGAGCCATATTCCCATTTTTACACACACTCCTCTCCAGGTGAGTTAATTGAGGCTTTCTGGAATGACCTAAATAAAACCTCAATTTCTTGGGGTTTTCAGAATTCACCCAGCTTTGGCACAGGGAAATCAGCCAAGCCACAGCCCCCACACTCCCTACGTCCCCATGCAGGAGATGTTTTTACACAGTGGAACGGAGCAAAGTGGAAGGATTTGATGAGAATTTCCTAAGTATTCTCCAGTTTCTCGCTGCCATCAGCTAATTTGAGCAGGATGGTTGTCATGGAGATGTGGAAGCAGCAGGGATGGAGGGAGCAGGGTGGGATTTATCCCATTCCTGCAGCCAGCCCGGTGTTCACCCACCCTGGGGGTGATGCCTGAAGATTTTAACCTTTATATTTTCCAAATCCTTGCTGCATTAGTGCATAAACTCCATATAAAGTGTCAGTTACTATCTTCACACTTTGATCAGACAAAACAAATCCTCTGGGCCCGGAACCCAAGGACACCTCACAGCCTGAGGCCCTGAAACGTAGAAACAAAAGTGATTTGGGAAAGAGTGAACTGGGGGTAAATGACTTCATTACCTGAAGTTGTAATTGGAGGATTAACCCCTGATATGAAAATAGATCAAACTTATTTCTGTCTGAAAAACTCATGCCCCTTGTCCATGTTGGGTGTGGGCTCTGGGAGGCTCCTGCACTCCCCAAGGTGTTTCTGTTGAAGGCCTTTAATAAATCCCCACTTTATTCTCTAAGAAACAATTCCTCTGGGCCTGGAACCCAAGGTGACCATCACAGCCTCAGGGCCCAAAAAGTATAAACAAAAGTGATTTGGAGGGAGCAAACTGGGGGAATGTGACTTCATTACCTGAAGCTGGAATTGGAGGATTAACCCCTGATATGAAAATAGACCAAACTTATTTCTGTCTGAAAACCTCGTGACCATCTTGGGTGTGGGCTCTGGGAGGCTCCTGCACTGCCCAGGGTGCATCTTTTGAAGGCTTTTATTAAATCCCCACCTTATTCTCTAACTCAGTTCTAGGTGACCTCTCCAGAGCATCAGGGGTGCACAGGGACCCCAGGGACAGGGGCTGAGCCCTCCTGCCCCTCTGGTGTCTCCCAGGGCACATCTCCAGTGTCCAGCTGGACATTGGGGCATTCAGCACTGGGCTGCTCCTGCCTGCTGGAGGCACAGAATCCACGGCAGGAGTATGATCCCAGCACACCTGCCCTGCCTGGCACTGCCACTCCTGCAGGGAATGCCACCCCTGGCTCTGTGCCCCTGAGCAGTCCAGGTTCCCTCCTTGGGGTGCCCTGATCCAGCTGGGCTCCATCCCTGGAAATGCAGATCAAGGCACCTGCTGGCTTTGAGGAATTGGAGTCACAGCAGAGAAATGAGAACCTGGGGAGGTTTTGTGCCACCTCGGGCTCAGCTGGGCTGGGTTTGGTGTGTGAGGCTCAGCCTGGGCATCAGGGAAGGGAAAAGGGGTGGGAATATGGCCCTTGGGAAGGGAAGGAAGGTAAATTTAAATGGGATATAGGGGAGGAATTCCTGTGTGGGAGGGTGGGGAGGGGCTGGGCTGGAATTCCCAGATTTGCTGTGGCTGTCCCTGGATCCCTGGCAGTGCCCAAGGCCAGGCTGGACATTGGGGCTTGGAGCAGCCTGGGACAGTGGGAGGTGTCCCTGCCATGGCACGGGTGGAATGGGATGGGATTTAAGGTCCCTTCCAACCCAAACCATTCCAGGATTCTCTGATTTCCTGATTTTCTGAAAGGGTGGTGAGTTCAGGAAGGAGTTAAGGAATAATCTGATCCTTGCTCCATGTACCTACAGGAGTGTGGGATTGCTGACAATCCAGAGTGTTTCCATTTGGGAAACAAATGTCTGATCAGATCTGGTGACTGAGGCTGGAAGTTCAGATCAGAAGCAGGAAATCACTGCAGGTACTGACATCCTACATTTTACAAGGGTTCTGATGGATTGGCCACCACTGGAAATTAATAAATTCAAGCTTTTTGCGAAGCTCCACGAGAATTAATTGCAGGAAGCTGCAAGGTTTGTGTTATCCCTGCTCCTCCAGGGCTGTAATTGAAGTGTTTTCCTCACACAGATAACAGCCTGTGTGCTCCTGGGAGGCTCAGGGTGACACTGGGGTGAGGGTGGCACATGTCCATGGGACACCAGGTGTTAATTCCCTGTGATTATCCAAGTGTCTCCCTGCCACACATGTTCCTGCTGCCAGTCTGGGGTCATTAATGTGGATTTCAGCTGAGCTCCTTTTGAGGCAGCCCAGGAAAGTTCTGATTTCCATCTTGGAGCAGGGCTGGGCTGACACCACCCTGCTGACTCAGCACATCTCTCCTGCTGCAATCCAGCTCCCAGATAAATGACAGAGGCTCTTTGCAATCCCTCCCATCCCTGCTGCAATCCAGCTCCCAGATAAATGACAGAAGCTCTTTACAATCCCTCCCATCCCTGCTGCAATCCAGCTCCCAGATAAATGTCAGAGGCTCTTTGCAATCCCTCCCATCCCTGCTGCAATCCAGCTCCCAGATAAATGACAGAAGCTCTTTACAATCCCTCCCATCCCTGCTGCAATCCAGCTCCCAGATAAATGACAGAGGCTCTTTACAATCCCTCCCATCCCTGCTGCAATCCAGCTCCCAGATAAATGACAGAAGCTCTTTACAATCCCTCCTATCCCTGCTGCAATCCAGCTCCCAGATAAATGTCAGAGGCTCTTTACAATCCCTCCTATCCCTGCTGCAATCCAGCTCCCAGATAAATGTCAGAGGCTCTTTGCAATCCCTCCTATCCCTGCTGCAATCCAGCTCCCAGATAAATGTCAGAGGCTCTTTGCAATCCCTCCTATCCCTGCTAATTGCTCAGGCTCTCAGACAGCTCCGGGCCCCACTGCAGTTAATCAGCACCATAAACGAGTTGTTTTGCACAGAGCTGAGGAGTTTATCCAGAGAATCTCATCGATCTCCCGAGTCCTCCCAGCCCAGGGGTGCCTGGCTGCTCTCCCTGGATCCACCTGGTCTCTTTCTTACACCTGGAACATGAGAGCTGAGGGGGTTTGGTGCCTTCAGACACGTTCAGGAATGCTCCTGCTGCCTCTCCCAGGCTCACTCGCTGCTTTGTGTTTGGCTGAAGTCTCCTCCAGGGTGGAGCCCTGCCTGAGGATGTGTTGGGTGAAAAGCTGGATGAGCCTTGGTCCTGTGCTCTGAGTGCCCAGAAACCCCAGATTCTGGGCTGGTCCCTCAGTCTGGGCAGGAGGAAAGGGGGGATTCTGCCCTGTGCTCCTGTGCTCAGGTGAGACCCCACCTGGGGCAGAGCTGCCCCAGCCCTGGGGACACAGAAGGACCTGGAGCTGCTGGAGTGATCCAGAGGAATCCATGGAGCTGCTCCAGGGGCTGGAGTTGCTCTGGAGCCAGGCTGTGAGAGCTGGGAATGTTCCCCTGGAGAGGAGAAGGATCCAGGGAGAGCTCAGAGCCCCTTGCAGGGCCTGAAGGGGCTCCAGGAGAGCTGGAGAGGGACTGGGACAAGGCCTGGAGGGACAAGACACAGGGAATGGCTTCCCACTGCCAGAGGGCAGGGATGGATAGGATATTGGCAGTTAGGAATTCCTGGCTGGACTGGAATTCCCAGATTTGCTGTGGCTGCCCCTGGATCCCTGGCAGTGCCCAAGGCCAGGTTGGACATTGGGGCTGGGAGCAGCCTGGGACAGTGGGAGGTGTCCCTGCCATGGCAGGGGTGGCACTGGCTGGGATTTAAGGTTCTTTACAACCCCAACCATTCAGTGATTCCATGGCCAGCATTCAGACCATCCTTGCCCAGGGATTCCTGGAATTGTCACCAGGGGTGACAGCACAGCTGAGGTGGCTGTGGAGGAACAGGGACCCTCCAGGAGCTGCTCTGGACAGGGACTGTGGCAGAACCAGGCTGGGAGCTGCAGTTGAGGGCTCTGTGGGATGCCCGAGGTGAGGGAGGGGCCCTGGAATTCCTGGGCTGATGGGAGGTGAAGGGGGAGCCAATCCCTTGGGTCACCTGTCAGAAGCTGCTCGGCTCACAGGATCTGAGCTGGCACTTCCATCTGTGCCAGGACAGTGAAAAGGTCACTGCACAGGAGCTGCTCTGTGCTGGCCTGTCCCCGCTCAGGGCCAGTGTCACTGCTGGTGACGTGGCTGCCACCCAGGGTCTGGCTGGCACAGCTGATGGGATCACACTCAGCCCCTCTGAAGGGATTCAGACAAGCCCTGAGCTCAGCCGGATACAGCATGTGCAGCCAGAGTGCCACAAACACCCGCAGGGGACAGCAGCAATGAAGCAGAGTGGCTGTCCCTTGTCCCCACAGTGCCCTGGCTCCAGCTGTGCCGTGTGAGGGTGGCACTGCTCGTTTGTCATTGCTCATGATGGCTGCAGGATGTCACAGCAACGTCTGCAGCAGGGAAAAGCAGATGGCAGCCAGAGCTGTGCTAATTAAGCTCGATAATAGAAATGTTAATTAAAAACCCCAAAGAGGAAAGGACATTGTGTAATCTCCTGATGCTCTCGAGTTGTGCAGAACTGGCCAGCTGGAAGGAGCAAATCCTTGTCAGGAGCTGTGGGGCTTCACTGGGCTCAGACCCCAAAGCCCCCCCAGGGATGGGGCAGGGTGGGAGCAGGAGCCACCCTGGGAGCTGCAGGAATTCTGCACTGGGGACACTTTGGGGAGGAAAGCCAGGGAATGTCCCAATGGGAATGCTCCATGCTCCATGAAACCTGTGAGCAAAGTGCTCTGCAGGCAAAGGGAGCCTGGCACGGGCAGCACCTCCAGCCCAGCAGCTGCTCCTGTCCGGCCACCTCCCGGCTCCACCTGCTCCAGGGCAGCCAGCATGTCCCCAAACTGTCCCCATCGGTGTCCCCAGGGCTCCAGCACCATCCCCTCCTCACAGTGCATGGGGCTTGTGAGTCACACACTGAATTTTGTGCCAAATCAGCTGCTTCATTCAATGTTTTCCATTCCCATTCCCTCTTTTTTTGGTGCCAGGAAAAGGTGGCACAGGGAGTCCTTGTTCTTCCCAGGGGATATCCTGCACATCCCCCAGAGCCATTGGTGGTGCTGCAGGTGGTGTCGCTGGTGGGGATTTCAGTGTGGGGGTCACAGAATCCCAGACTGGTTTGGAATGGGGGGACCTTAAATCCCAGCCAGTGCCACCCCTGCCATGGCAGGGACACCTCCCACTGTCCCAGGCTGCTCCAAGCCCCAGTGTCCAACCTGGCCTTGGACATTTTAAGAGAGCTGGAGAGGGACTGGGGACAAGGCATGGAGGGACAGGAAAAGGGGAGATTTGGGTGGGATATTGGGAAGGAATTCCTGGCTGGGAGGGTGGGGAGGGGCTGGGCTGGAATTCCCAGATTTGCTGTGGCTGCCCCTGGATCGCTGGCAGTGCCCAAGGCCAGGTTGGACATTGGGGCTTGGAGCAGCCTGGGACAGTGGGAGGTGTCCCTGCCATGGCAGGGATGGGATGGGATGGGATTTGAGGTCCCTTTAACCCAACCTATCCTGTGATTCCATGATTTTTTTTCAGCAGAAATGATTCTATTCAGCAGTGAATCAAACATTCAGCACAAACAGAGCACAGGAAGAACCTCTCCCCCAGATGAAGCTGTTGAGTTAAAGGCAAACCCAGCTCCAAGGAGATTCCTGATGGAACAGCCACCCCACATGATTTGTTCCCTGCATTAGGGATGATCCACGGCTTCCATTCCCATTAATAAGGATCCATAAAGTATCCTTGTCAGCTGAGTTTTACTTAGAGTTAAATAAAATATTATCATTTATGACAGGCATCAACTTTACAGCATCCTGGTGCTCCTCCAGAGCTGCCTGAACATCTGGGTTTTATAAAATGCCTGTAACATATTGCATAAACAATCCCATTGTTGGGATAACACAGATTTTTACACAAGAGAAGCTCTCCATCTTTATGGGAACACTGTAAAAGCAGGAGAGGAGACACCTGAACACAGCAAATCCCAGCTTTGGCTGCACTTCGTGAAGGAATGGATGGATGTGTGTGGTGGGTCACGTCAGAGGATGGATCTGGAGCAAACAGCACAGGAATGGGGGATGGATGAGCTTTTGTTGGGATGGGGATTGTCTGGTGAGAGCTGGATCTGCCAGACAAGATTCCAGCAGGGAGAGGGGATGGTGGCAGCTGAGGGAGTGCAGGGATGAGGGACAGGAACCAGGCAGGTTCTGCTTCACCTCAAATTCTGTGTCCAGGTCTGGGCTCCTTGTGGTGAGAGAGACCCGGAGGGGCTGGAGCATATCCAGGGAGGAGAATGGAACTGGGAAAGGGCTGGAGAATTCCTGAGGGAGCTGGGAAGGGGCTGAGCCTGGAGCAAAGGAGGCTCAGGGGGGACCTTGTGGCTCTGCACAGTCCCTGACAGGAGGGGGCTCAGGGGGGGTCGGGCTCTGCTGCCAGGGAACAGGGACAGGAGGAGAGGGAACGGCCTCAGGCTGGGCCAGGGGAGGCTCAGGGTGGACAGCAGCAGGAATTTCCCCATGGAAAGGGTGCTCAGGCCTTGGCAGGGGCTGCCCAGGGAGCTCTGGAGTGCCCATCCCTGGAAATATCCAGCCAAAGAGTGGATGTGGCACTTTGGGACATGGTTTGGTGGGAAACTGGTGATCAAAGGTTGAATTTGGAGGTGTTTTCCAATCTTAATGAAGGCAGAGACTGAGCTGGGGCAGAGTTTCCACCTGGGAAAACCTGGGCAGGGAAAGGCGTTTTCCACCTGGGATTTTTAATCATGCACAAAGCATTAAAGGTCCAGGATTAAAGCACAGGGAAATACCACACCAGGAGAGCTGCATTGTGAGGCTCTGCTTCTATATTTTAAATTTTGGAAGCAAGTCCTAGAGACTGGAGGAAGTTCCAGACCCCAAGTCACGCCCTCCCTGCCTTCCCCCTTTTCCCAACCCATTAAATAAGTCAAAATCCCATTAAAGCCTCGCTGCCAAGTGTTTAAGCTCAGCATAAATCACGCTTAATACACTTCTTATTAATTGGCTTCCCACCCTTGCGTTTCAAGTGGGATATTAAACTTGGTGGAGTTCAGAAACAAACTGTTTAATTGCTGGACACAAGATAAATTTTGATCTTTTTCAGGGGAAAAAAAAAACCCGCTCAGATTGAAAGCTGTGCTTGGTTTGTGATTGGAATTAATAAGATCAAAGGGAAATTTGGCATATTTAAGCAGCATTTTAATTCAAAGGAGCACTGCCAGCAGCCTCTGCTCCCTCCAGTTAAAATATTCTTTTTAAAATACTCAGGGAGCATTAAGTATTTTATGCTTTACCATTCCCTTTTGTGATATTTCTCATTGCTGTTGTATCACCCTGATTTCATGGTCCAGGGACAGGAAAATCAAACTATAATAACAAACAGCACTGATTGGGGAAAAGGGGCTGGGGGGTGGTTAAAGGTTAAAAAAAAGCAGGAAAAGTGGCTAAAACAGTGAAATATCAGAGGAAGCTGCTCCTGGCCCTCAGGAGGGTGGAAATTTGTCCATTTATCCCCCTCATGAGGATAAATGAGAATTAAATCAGCAGCAGAGTTGATTTTGCTGTGGATAAATAAACCCCAAAAAAAGTTGCAGCAATAATGGTGAGTCAATAACACTTGAGAGCAGAGCAGCCAAAGGATCCCTGAGTCTGGCAGGCAGCTGATCAATGGCAAAAAATGACATTTGCAGAGTCTGGGGAAGCAGGGAGCAGGGAATTGGAAAGGATTCTCTGTTTTTGTGAGCAAAAGCCCTGAACTGAGCACTCACAGGTCAGCCCAGGGTAAATCACCCAGTCTGAAGGGATTCAAAAGGCAGGGGGGGAGATCTGCCAGAGAGCCCAAACCCTCAGCCAGGTTTGGGATTTCAGAGAGACACACTGAGGGTTTGGTGGGAAATTTGGCAGAGCTCAGGTAGCTGGATATTGATAAATCCCTGATTTGTTTGAATCCACAGTGCCAAAACCTTTTAGATCTGGGTCGTGGGGTAACAAATCCACCCCAGAAAGGGATTAGGAATAAGTCTTCCATAACTAGAGGAAATAACTGACCCTGAAATCCAGGGGATGTGGAAGGAAATTCTGGGAGCCCCAGGACAGACTCAGCTTTGCTCCTTAAAGGAAATTAAACACTGAAACTCCAAGTTCCTGAGGGCACAAAGGGGTAAAGGGAGAAGTGGAGGGGATGGATGGGATTTAAAGCCATTTAAGTGGGCAGCCTAAGCCCATCCAGCACATACAGACCATATCCATGATCTGGATTTCCAGGAGGGATGGATTGTGCTAAATGCAGGGAAAAAGGGAAGGAAACAGTTGCCACTGCACAGATGGGACATTACTGCTGAAATAGGAGAGGATGGGTGATAATGAGATCCATCATCAGACCAAGGAGATGAATAATTGCCTGCAGGAGGGATGAAAACGCTGCCAGGGGAAGCCAGGGGAAGCCAGGGCTGGGGGGAGTCACCTGTGGAGCTCTTCAAAGGCAAGAGTGGGGAGCAATTTTAGTTATTTTATTAAATATTCTGGGATTACAATCAGAAACACACCCAGGGAATGTGTGGGGAATGAAG
Organism: Eopsaltria australis; assembly: GCA_034509425.1. Lineage (NCBI taxonomy): Eukaryota > Metazoa > Chordata > Aves > Passeriformes > Petroicidae > Eopsaltria > Eopsaltria australis. Next base: position 18,322 of record JAVTVJ010000167.1, on the reverse strand, counting down.
CTCCTCCTCATGGAGGAAAAGCTGGATGCTCTTCAACACGGGAGGAAAATGCTAATATTTTGAGGAGTAATAATGAGGCACTGAGGAACGTGGCTTTAGGCTAGAGACACTTTTAAGCAGAGTTTCTTCTGCCTTTCCTTGAGCTTTTCCTGTTGCTTTGTCCTGGGAAAATGCCAGCTCCCACCCAGGCCTGAGGTTTTCCTTATCCAGCAGATTTATCTTAATTCCCTTTATTTCCTCGGGTCGGTGACAAGCAGCTTCCCAAGGCAGGTAATGTTTAATTATTCCCATTTCTCTGGGGATGTGCTCCTCATTCTCCCTGGACTCAGGAGTTTCACTCTCCTGGGATCGTTTGTCAGTCCTGGACTGATCCCTCCCCTCGCCTGTCCTGGGGATTCCAGGGGGGATTCCAGGGACACTCCAGTCCCTCCCCAGCACAGGACAGAGCACATTTTGCACCGTTCCACCTTTTCCTTCTCAGACACAAATATTTAACTGTGATGTGTAAAAGTTCAGGAATTAGTGAGCGGGGAAGGGTCGAGCTGAGCTGAGCTGACTCTCCAGGCACTTCTGGAATTTGTTTAAGCAGAATTTCCAGCCATCCTGGGAATGGGATTACAGGGATTGCAGAGCCTTTGGTGCTCCATCCCTGGGTAATGTCCTCAAAATGTGAATTAACAAGGAAATCTGTTAATAATCTGTTAATAGACTTCCCCTCTATCCAGGGGTTTCCCAGTCTGAGGGTTAATGTCAATATTGGTATCTCCCCTTCCTTTTGCAGAGGAAGGGGCAGCTCACAGGTGAATTTCAGGGGCTGGGAATGGGGATCCAGCAGTGTTCCGGCGGTCCAAGCCCCCAAAAACCCCTTTCCCCCCCCCAGGAAGCTCGGGGCTAGGGACTCTTCCGGGGTGCAGCCCTAAGTGGTTTGCCCTGTAGCTGGGCCGAGCTTCCCGGGGGTTGGTTACCCTGTCCCCACTTGTCCGGCCACGTGTCACTCTCCTGTCTATCATCTTTAGGTTCCAGAAAGTTCTCCGTTACTCAGTAGTTGACTGTGTTATCCCCTTGTCACTCTCCCCTTCTCCTCCCCCTTCCCTCCCCAGTTGGTCCCTATCCCTTTGTCCCTCCCTGGCTCCTCCCCCGAGCCCGTCAGTGATTGGTTTGAAATCCCTCAATAAAAGTCTGATTCAAAGGGAGCTCAGTGTCTTTCGCTGGGGTTCTCAGAGTGCTGGTAATACTGCATTACAGTGTCTCTGTTATTTCGGGGTGAAAGACTCCTCCCGAGATACTCCGGCTCTTTGGTTACAGTGTCCACCGTAAAGGGAGGCACAGCCTGCGGCAAGGGACGTAAAGGCCCGACAGCTGTGAACCTGCTTTGCTCAGGGACACTGGCTTGTAGCCGCCGTCGGGCTGCTGTCTGAAACCCTGGTGGGCAGCTCGCCAGCCCACACCATCGGCCACACAGCAGTACTGGGTTAAACCAGGGGCTCAAACACTGAGGAAATGTGGAAAAGAACACAGAAAATGCTCGGGCAGTTAATGAAGAAGCAAAGTCCTGTATCCAGCAGGGGCCTGGGAGCACCCAGGAGCTCCCAGCAAGGGGAGGGGATGTGGGAGAGCAGAGGAACCTCAGAACAGCCAGCTGGTAATGGTGAAAAATATGGCATGTGTGACGTTCTCTTAAGGAGGGTGTTTTTTAATGTTTGATCTTAGTGTATTTTCCAGCCTAATCAACGAGGAGGGAGATGGAATCCATGTGACAGAGCAGCCAAGAAGCTCTGAGTGATGTCCAGGTGTCAAAAAGCAAATTCCGGGGTGGAATTGCCTTGTTGAGGCTCAGGGCTTGCTGTGCTCCACTGATCCGGGCTCAGGGGGGGTTAACAGAGCCTGGGAAGGAGAGCCACTGGGAATGGGCTTTCCTGAGGGATTGTAAGATTTAAGGACCACCTGGCAGAACTCTCAGGATGGGAATTGAACTGGTAAAGACAACTCAGGCACTGGAATGAGCTGTGACTGGGAAGGGGAGCTCCAGCAGGGGAATCAGTGACCCTGACCCAGGAAAGCACAACCAGAACAGGGGGAGCACTGATCAGCCTGAGAGGGGACAGGATCATTAACAGGATCAGACAGAGTGCTAATTAACGAGAGAGCTGTGTAATGCTAATTAATGAGAGAACTCTGTAACTGCAGCCAATGAACACCAATTCCTTTGTGTGCTAAAATGTGTAAATAGTAAAAAACTGGCACTTGGTTTGTGGGACAGCACTGAGCACCCAGCTCTGACATAACCAACGAAAGTCTCCCTCCAGTGTGGAATTATTGCCTGGTTGCACACTGGGTGATGAATCCAATTTTTGTGGACAAAATGACTGCACTGGATCTTAGGGGGAGATTGTCCACCTTGTCTCTGCCTTTTCTCTCCTCCTGACTTCTTCTCAAAATATATCATAAAAAAGCCCAACCAGTGCCTTGTTGTGCCTGGATAAATTAAAGTGCCTTCCTTCAGATGGTTTAAAATTTGCCAAGAACCTTGTTCAACTGGAATGTTCTGCAGTTTGCAACTCCAAGTTGTTCCTGAACCCTCTGAGAATTTGGGTGTTTGTCCCTCTCAGTGCCCAGGCTGAATCCAGCTGCATTCCCCTCAACCCTGGAATGGGCTGGGGTAGAATTCCAGGGGGATGGGATGAGGTTATTCATTATCCTGTCCTGTGCTTGTCCCCCAGGTGATGCCGGGGAAGGACTTTATCCCTCAGAGTTCATCCCTGGATTGTCCAAGGCTGGGCTGGATGGGGTTTGGAGTGTCCTGAGACAGTGGGAGGTGTCCCATGTCAGGAAAATGGAGCAGGGTGGGGTTTAAACTCCTTCCATCCCAAACCAGTCTGGGATCCTGCAATAAAGAATTCCTTTTTTGCCTCGATGGCTCCTCCTGTGTGGGATCTGCAGAGGTGTTTAAAGTTTTCCAGCTTCTCCCAGCAAGAAATTCCAAGGAGCAGGGGATTCACGGATGTGACCTGGGCACAGCCAGGAAAGCATTTCCAAGGGACAGAAGACATGAATGTGACCTGGGCACAGGCAGCCCCTGTTTCCCTGGGGAGCCACGAGTGACCCCCAAAATTCCTATTTCCAAAGAACAGAGGACATGGATGTGACCTGGGCAGTGGCAGATCTTACTTCCCCTGGGAGCCATAAGTCATCTCAGTGTGTGACTCCCCCAAAATTCCTATTTCCTATTGTAATTCCCATTTCCAGGGAGATCTGGGACTGTGGAAGTTGCTGCTCCCTGCAGCCCAACATTCCCCTCATCACCTGGACAGCATCAGAGGCAGCTGAGACAGGTGGAGATGGTCAGGACTAGCTGTGATTGCAGAAATCTGATCCAGGGGACAAGCGTGAGGAGCCAGTCCTGCTCAGGGACAGTGAGGCACAAGAAGGCTCGATCCCCGGGGGACAGCCTGGGACACTAAGGGACAATGAGGCTCCATCCCTGGGGACAGCCCAGGACGCTGTCGCTGTCTGGCACTGGCACCGCCCAGGGACTGCAAAGTAGCACTGGCCTCTGCCGATATGGCAGCATCAATCAATTTAATTAGATCTTTTTTTTTGCATAATCACATGAAATTTCCAGGAGCAGCAGAGAGAGCCCAGAAGACACCCGAGAAAAACAAGGGTTGAGGGGAAAGCAGAAACTTTGGACTTACATATATATACATATATTTTTAAGATTGCATAAATGAGGGGGAAATAAAAAACTTCCAGGAGTGCCTGCAGTCTGAATTTGAAAGAAAAAAGGACACAAACCACCTTTTAAGAATGAGAATGGAAGACAAGCCCTAAACACTTAAAAGGATTCTCAGTACTCCCGTGAAAAGACACAGCGGAAAGTGTTCTACCTACACACTTGAATATTGAAAAATGTCGATTTAATTAAAATTCACAGCACAGGGTCCCAAATTCATGACAGGAAACCACAGAGAAGGGTTTTTGGATGGCAGCAGGAGCCTGAGCTGGGCTTTCCATTCCTTTTTTTGTGGTTTAAGGGTGTGGAAGTCCCCTGAGCATAGAGCTGCAGGGCCTGGAAGGGGATAAGGTGCTGGGGTCGGGTTATGGAACCCGAGAGGCACCTCAGAAGTGAATTCTCAGGAAAACAACCCATTGCCAGCTCGGGCTGCAACCCACGTGTCTGGAGCCCTGAGGGAGAATTTGCTCCTGTCTGTCAGCACTCCCCCAGCCGTTGGATCCCCAGGATGAGGATCAAGGCTGAGAGAGCTGGGAACGTTAACCTGGAGAGGAGAAGGATCGCGGGAAAGCTCTGAGCCCCTTGAAAGGCCCCAAAGGCCAAACTGCTCCCTGTGCCGCACAGCCCTCCTTCAAGCCGCACCCTGGCAAGGGCCCGGGAGCGCTCGTTCCTGTCACCTGGCTAAAGCAGCCTCCCTAGCCCTGCTTACCGGGACCTGGGGCTGCTCCTGGGGACAAAGGGCTCCACAAGGTCGGGACACGTGCCCCCCCGAGTACAGGGCCGGCACGCCGGCAGCTCACCAGCACGACTGGCAGCCACACAGCAGAGGCACAGACCCAGGCCCTGGCTACAGGCGGGTCACGGTGCCCACGCTACCGCTAAGCGGCTTGGCTCCGTCCTCAGAAAGCAGGGGCAAAGCCGGACACTTCCTCCGCCCGTGCATTTTTGGAGACCTCCCTGTGGCTGCACAGAGCTCCTCTTTCCCTCCTGGGAGGTCTAAGCTACACTGCTCTATTTCTAAAGGGGTCTAAAGCACAAGCACACTCGCTCACTCACACCAACTAAGGTGAAGGCAGGGGACGGGAAGACGGTCCCAGAAGAGGGAGCAAGCTCTGTGCAGCCAACCTGCTGGGGAGCCATCCCTACCGCTGGGATGGGGTAGAGTGGGAGAGGAAAGCATCAGACCCGCCCCTGCACTGTGCGGAGGGAGGCCACAGGGGCCCAGAAACTGAGGCTGAGGCCCTTCAGGCCCGCCACAGGGACAAAGGCTGTGACGCGCCCCGACTACAGGGGGTCACGCTGGCCAGGGGCCGGCAGCAGGCAGAAAGCTGCCGGGACTGGGGCTGGGGCAAAGCCGAGCCCTGCTTACAGGGTGGCTGGGCTGGGGGCCGGGAGAGCTCTGTTTCTCCCCCTCAGGTGCGGAGACAGGGGCTCTCGCCCGCCTTACAGGCTTGCCCCTGTCTCCGGGCAGCCAAAGGAGCACAACGGCAAAAGGCCGACGACAGCAAAGACCCAGCCCTGAACGCCAGGGAGGTCGCCCAGCACAGCAGAGCCAGCCGCGGCACCCTGAAGGTGCCCTGGCCGTGCCAGGAAGGCCCTTTGCCCAGAGGGCCTCTCGCGCCCCCTCTTCGGCTCCAAGCTCGCTCTTGCCTCGCCGTTCCACTCTCGAAGCTGCTGCTCCTCTTGCTCGCTCTTGCCTCGTCGTCCCGCCGCTCCTGCCAATGGACTGCGACACCATCAGGCCTCAGAAGCTCCAGCTCGCAAAGGGAACCGCGCCCCAACAGCCCCACCCACAGCGAGACCCTCAAGGCACCCGGCCACAGACCCCCGCCCAGCTGCCCAAAGGCCTACCACTTCAGCTTGACTCACCATCACAACGTCCGGCGCGGTCCCACGCGGTGCTGGGAGCCAGGCCCTCTGGGCAAATGAGGCTGGGCACGCAAAGCAGCGGCCAAGAGGCTGCACCGCCCTGCTTACAGGGGCCTCAAGCCGCTACCTGCACTGCAAAGTGCCCGGGACTCCAGAGCACTGGCCCTGACTTACAGGGCGGCCCTGGCCCCCAAGGCCTACGGAGGCTCCTTCTCTCCTCTTCCGGGCCACTGCCCACTAACGGGGCGACCCACGCAGGCTGCCTGCTGAAGGGAGCACAAAGGCTTCCCAGACCCGCAGCCTGCTTACAGGCCGGTGCACACCCGGGGAGCTACAGAGCTCGGCCTTCCCCCAGGGCAACAGGAACGAGATTCTACAGTCAGGCCGTCCAGCTCGTGCCCTAAAGCACGACAGCTCAGGGACCGGGAGCCCAGCCCTGAGGACAGGGAGGGCACACGCCCGGCCCTAGGACTCCCGGCCCCACGCCTCCGAAAGGCCGGGGCCAGGGATACCCGCCTGCTGATTCCAGGGGGGTCCCTCCAACCGCCCGCCAAGCTCAGGGGACGCACACAACCCCACTTACAGGGCCGTCCCCCGTAGCCCGGCACCCCCAACAAGCACCACGGAGCACAGGCTCTGGCCCGCGCCCCACTTAGGAGCCGGCCAGAGCCTGGCCGCGGCGCAGCACGGCAACACAGCCGTCTGCAGGAGCCCCGGGAGTCTCCTCAGCAAGGCCGGCAGGGAGGCGGCAGCAGCCCAAAAGAAGCAGCCCGAAAGGCCGGACTGCGCCCTGTGCCGCACAGCCCTCCTTCAAGCCGCACCCTGGCAAGGGCCCGGGAGCGCTCGTTCCTGTCACCTGGCTAAAGCAGCCTCCCTAGCCCTGCTTACAGGGACCTGGGGCTGCTCCCGGGGACAAAGGGCTCCACAAGGTCGGGACACGTGCCCCCCCGAGTACAGGGCCGGCACGCCGGCAGCTCACCAGCACGACTGGCAGCCACACAGCAGAGGCACAGACCCAGGCCCTGGCTACAGGCGGGTCACGGTGCCCACGCTACCGCTAAGCGGCTTGGCTCCGTCCTCAGAAAGCAGGGGCAAAGCCGGACACTTCCTCCGCCCGTGCATTTTTGGAGACCTCCCTGTGGCTGCACAGAGCTCCTCTTTCCCTCCTGGGAGGTCTAAGCTACACTGCTCTATTTCTAAAGGGGTCTAAAGCACAAGCACACTCGCTCACTCACACCAACTAAGGTGAAGGCAGGGGACGGGAAGACGGTCCCAGAAGAGGGAGCAAGCTCTGTGCAGCCAACCTGCTGGGGAGCCATCCCTACCGCTGGGATGGGGTAGAGTGGGAGAGGAAAGCATCAGACCCGCCCCTGCACTGTGCGGAGGGAGGCCACAGGGGCCCGGACACTGAGGCTGAGGCCCTTCAGGCCCGCCACAGGGACAAAGGCTGTGACGCGCCCCGACTACAGGGGGTCACGCTGGCCAGGGGCCGGCAGCAGGCAGAAAGCTGCCGGGACTGGGGCTGGGGCAAAGCCGAGCCCTGCTTACAGGGTGGCTGGGCTGGGGGCCGGGAGAGCTCTGTTTCTCCCCCTCAGGTGCGGAGACAGGGGCTCTCGCCCGCCTTACAGGCTTGCCCCTGTCTCCGGGCAGCCAAAGGAGCACAACGGCAAAAGGCCGACGACAGCAAAGACCCAGCCCTGAACGCCAGGGAGGTCGCCCAGCACAGCAGAGCCAGCCGCGGCACCCTGAAGGTGCCCTGGCCGTGCCAGGAAGGCCCTTTGCCCAGAGGGCCTCTCGCGCCCCCTCTTCGGCTCCAAGCTCGCTCTTGCCTCGCCGTTCCACTCTCGAAGCTGCTGCTCCTCTTGCTCGCTCTTGCCTCGTCGTCCCGCCGCTCCTGCCAATGGACTGCGACACCATCAGGCCTCAGAAGCCCCAGCTCGCAAAGGGAACCGCGCCCCAACAGCCCCACCCACAGCGAGACCCTCAAGGCACCCGGCCACAGACCCCCGCCCAGCTGCCCAAAGGCCTACCACTTCAGCTTGACTCACCATCACAACGTCCGGCGCGGTCCCACGCGGTGCTGGGAGCCAGGCCCTCTGGGCAAATGAGGCTGGGCACGCAAAGCAGCGGCCAAGAGGCTGCACCGCCCTGCTTACAGGGGCCTCAAGCCGCTCCCTGCACTGCAAAGTGCCCGGGACTCCAGAGCACTGGCCCTGACTTACAGGGCGGCCCTGGCCCCCAAGGCCTACGGAGGCTCCTTCTCTCCTCTTCCGGGCCACTGCCCACTAACGGGGCGACCCACGCAGGCTGCCTGCTGAAGGGAGCACAAAGGCTTCCCAGACCCGCAGCCTGCTTACAGGCCGGTGCACACCTGGGGAGCTACAGAGCTCGGCCTTCCCCCAGGGCAACAGGAACGAGATTCTACAGTCAGGCCGTCCAGCTCGTGGCCTAAAGCACGACAGCTCAGGGACCGGGAGCCCAGCCCCGAGGACAGGGAGGGCACACGCCCGGCCCTAGGACTCCCGGGCCCACGCCTCTGAAAGGCCGGGGCCAGGGATACCTGCCTGCTGATTCCAGGGGGGTCCCTCCAACCGCCCGCCGAGGCCAGGGGACGCACACAACCCCACTTACAGGGCCGTCCCCCGCAGCCCGGCACCCCCAACAAGCACCACGGAGCACAGGCTCTGGCCCGCGCCCCACTTAGGAGCCGGCCAGAGCCTGGCCGCGGCGCAGCACGGCAACACAGCCGTCTGCAGGAGCCCCGGGAGTCTCCTCAGCAAGGCCGGCAGGGAGGCGGCAGCAGCCCAAAAGAAGCAGCCACAAAGGCCAGACTGCGCCCTGTGCCGCACAGCCCTCCTTCAAGCCGCACCCTGGCAAGGGCCCGGGAGCGCTCGTTCCTGTCACCTGGCTAAAGCAGCCTCCCTAGCCCTGCTTACAGGGACCTGGGGCTGCTCCCGGGGACAAAGGGCTCCACAAGGTCGTGACACGTGCCCCCCTGAGTACAGGGCCGGCACGCCAGCAGCTCACCAGCACGACTGGCAGCCACACAGCAGAGGCACAGACCCAGGCCCTGGCTACAGGCGGGTCACGGTGCCCACGCTACCGCTAAGCGGCTTGGCTCCGTCCTCAGAAAGCAGGGGCAAAGCCGGACACTTCCTCCGCCCGTGCATTTTTGGAGACCTCCCTGTGGCTGCACAGAGCTCCTCTTTCCCTCCTGGGAGGTCTAAGCTCCACTGCTCTATTTCTAAAGGGGTCTAAAGCACAAGCACACTCGCTCACTCACACCAACTAAGGTGAAGGCAGGGGACGGGAAGACGGTCCCAGAAGAGGGAGCAAGCTCTGTGCAGCCAACCTGCTGGGGAGCCATCCCGACCGCTGGGATGGGGTCGAGTGGGAGAGGAAAGCATCAGACCCGCCCCTGCACTGTGCGGAGGGAGGCCACAGGGGCCCAGAAACTGAGGCTGAGGCCCTTCAGGCCCGCCACAGGGACAAAGGCTGTGACGCGCCCCGACTACAGGGGGTCACGCTGGCCAGGGGCCGGCAGCAGGCAGAAAGCTGCCGGGACTGGGGCTGGGGCAAAGCCGAGCCCTGCTTACAGGGCGGCTGGGCTGGGGGCCGGGAGAGCTCCGTTTCTCCCCCTCAGGTGCGGAGACAGGGGCTCTCGCCCGCCTTACAGGCTTGCCCCTGTCTCCGGGCAGCCAAAGGAGCACAAGGGCAAAAGGCCGACGACAGCAAAGACCCAGCCCTGAACGCCAGGGAGGTCGCCCAGCACAGCAGAGCCAGCCGCGGCACCCTGAAGGTGCCCTGGCCGTGCCAGGAAGGTTTGCCCAGAGGGCCTCTCGCGCCCCCTCTTCGGCTCCAAGCTCGCTCTTGCCTCGCCGTTCCACTCTCGAAGCTGCTGCTCCTCTTGCTCGCTCTTGCCTCGTCGTCCCGCCGCTCCTGCCAATGGACTGCGACACCCTCAGGCCTCAGAAGCTCCAGCTCGCAAAGGGAACCGCGCCCCAACAGCCCCACCCACAGCGAGACCCTCAAGGCACCCGGCCACAGACCCCCGCCCAGCTGCCCAAAGGCCTACCACTTCAGCTTGACTCACCATCACAACGTCCGGCGCGGTCCCACGCGGTGCTGGGAGCCAGGCCCTCTGGGCAAATGAGGCTGGGCACGCAAAGCAGCGGCCAAGAGGCTGCACCGCCCTGCTTACAGGGGCCTCACGCCGCTACCTGCACTGCAAAGTGCCCGGGACTCCAGAGCACTGGCCCTGACTTACAGGGCGGCCCTGGCCCCCAAGGCCTACGGAGGCTCCTTCTCTCCTCTTCCGGGCCACTGCCCACTAACGGGGCGACCCACGCTGGCTGCCTGCTGAAGGGAGCACAAAGGCTTCCCAGACCCGCAGCCTGCTTACAGGCCGGTCCACACCCAGGGAGCCACAGAGCTCGGCCTTCCCCCATGGCAACAGGACCGAGGCTCTACACTCAGGCGGTCCAGCTCATGGCCTAAAGCCCTAAAGCCCGGGGGCCGGGAGCCCAGCCCCAAGCACAGGGAGGGCACACGCCCGGCCCCGGGACTCCCGGCCCCACGCCTCTGAAAGGCCGGGGCCAGGGATACCTGCCTGAGTCAAGGGGGTCCCTCCCACCGCCCGCCGAGGCCAGGGGACGCACACAACCCCACTTACAGGGCCGTCCCCCGCAGCCCGGCACCCCCAACAGGCACCACGGAGCACAGGCTCTGGCCTGCGCCCCACTTAGGGGCCGGCCAGAGCCTGGCCGCAGCGCAGCACGGCAACACAGCCGTCTGCAGGAGCCCCGGGAGCCTCCTCAGCAAGGCCGGCAGGGAGGTGGCAGCAGCCCAAAGCAGCCCCAAAGGCGGGACTGCGCCCTGTGCCGCACAGCACTTCTTCAAGCCGCACCCTGGCCAGGGCCCGGGTGCGCTCGTTCCTGTCACCTGGCTAAAGCAGCATCCCTAGCCCTGCTTACAGGGACCTGGGGCTGCTCCTGGGGACAAAGGGCTCCACAAGGTCGGGACACGTGCCCCCCCGAGTACAGGGCCGGCACGGCAGCAGCTCACCAGCACGACTGGCAGCCACACAGCAGAGGCACAGACCCAGGCCCTGGCTACAGGCGGGTCACGGTGCCCACGCTACCGCTAAGCGGCTTCGCTCCGTCCTCAGAAAGCAGGGGCAAGGCCGGATGCTTTCTCCACCCGTGCATTTTTGGGGACCTCCCTGTGGCTGCGCAGAGCTCCTCTTTCCCTCCTGGGAGGTCTAAGCTACACTGCTCTACTTCTAAGGGGGGACTAAAGCACAAACACACTTGCTCACTCACACCAACTAAGGTAAAGACAGGGGAAGGGAAGACAGTCCCAGAAGAGGGAGCAAGTTCTGTGCAGCCAACCTGCTGGGGAGCCATCCCTACCGCTGGGATGGGCTAGAGTGGGAGAGGAAAGCATCAGACCTGCCCCTGCGCTGTGGGGAGGGAGGGAGGGAGGGAGGGAGGGAGGGAGGGCACAGGGGCCCGGACACTGAGGCGCTTCAGGCCCGGCACAGGGACAAAGACTATGACGCGCCCCAACTACAGGGGGTCACGCTGGCCAGGGGCCAGCAGAAGGCAGAAAGCTGCCGGGGCTGGGGCTGGGGCTGGGGCAAAGCCAAGCCCTGCTTACAGGGCGGCTGGGCTGGGGGCCGGGAGAGCTCTGTTTCCCCCCTCAGGTGCGCAGACAGGGGCTCTCGCCTGCCTTACAGGCTTGCCCCTGTCTCCAGGCAGCCAAAGGAGCACAACGGCAAAAGGCCGACGACAGCAAAGACCCAGCCCTGCACGACAGGGAGGTCGCCCAGCACAGCAGAGCCTGCCACGGCACCCTGAAGGTGCCCTGGCCGTGCCACAAAGGCCATTTGCCCAGAGGGCCTCTCGCGCCCCCTCTTCAGCTCCAAGCTCACTCTTGCCTCGCCGTTCCACTCTTGAGCTCGAAGCCGCTGCTCCTCTTGCTCGCTCTTGCCTCGTCGTCCCACGGCTTCTGCCAATGGACGACGACATACTCACGCCTGTCCTCAAGCCCCTGTGCCTGAAGGGAAGCGCGACCCAACAGGCCCACAGGGAGAACCTCACGCAGCCACCCACAGACCCCCCCCAGCTGCCCAAAAACCTCCAACTTCAGCTACAAGCTGCTGCCCTTACCTCGCTCTTGCACCCCAGACCTCCAAGCCGTGGCTCCTCTTGCTCCCTCTTGCCCCGCCGGTCCACTCTTGACCTCGAAGCTCCTGCTCCTCTTGCCCCGCCGGTCCACTCTTGACCTTGAAGCTCCTGCTCCTCTTGCTCCCTCTTGCCCCGCCGGTCCACTCTTGACCTCGAAGCTCCTGCTCCCCTTGCTCCCTCTTGCCCCGCCGGTCCACTCTTGACCTCGAAGCTCCTGCTCCTCTTGCTCCCTCTTGCCTCGCCGGTCCACTCTTGACCTCGAAGCTCCTGCTCCTCTTGCTCTCTCTTGCCCCGCCGGTCCACTCTTGACCTCGAAGCTCCTGCTCCTCTTGCTCTCTCTTACCTCGTCGTCCCACGACTCCTGCCGATGGACGACAACACCATCAGGCCTGAGAAGCTCCTGCTCGAGAAGGGAGCCGTGCTCCAACACCCCACCCACAGCGAGACCCTCAAGGCACCCAGACACAGACCCTCCCAGCTGCCCAAAAGCCTACAACTTCAGCTTGACTCACCATCGCGATGTCCGGCGCAGTCCCACGCGGTGCTGGGAGCCAGGCCCTCTGGGCAAATGAAGCTGGGCACGCAAAGCAGCGGCCAAGAGGCTGCACCCCCCTGCTTACAGGGGCCTCAAGCCACTGCCTGCACTGCAAAGTGCCCGGGACTCCAGAGCACTGGCCCTGACTTACAGGGCGGCCCTGGCCCCCAAGGCCTACGGAGGCTCCTTCTCTCCTGTTCCGGGGCACTTCCCCACTAACGGGGAGACCCACGCAGGCTGCCAGCTGAAGGGAGCACAAAGGCTTCCCAGACCCGCAGCCTGCTTACAGGCCGGTCCACACCCAGGGAGCCACAGAGCTCGGCCTTCCCCCATGGCAACAGGAACGAGACTCTACACTCAGGCGGTCCAGCTCATGGCCTAAAGCCCGGGGGCCGGGAGCCCAGCCCCAAGGACAGGGAGGGCACACACCCGGCCCTGGGACTCCCGGCCCCATGCCTCTGAACGGCCGGGGCCAGGGATACCTGCCTGATTCCAGGGGGTCCCTCCAACCGCCCGCCGAGGCCAGGGGACGCACACAACCCCACTTACAGGGCGGCCCCCTGCAGCCCGGCACCCCCAACAGGCACCACGGAGCACAGGCTCTGGCCTGCGCCCCACTTAGGGGCCGGCCAGAGCCTGGCCGCAGCGCAGCACGGCAACACAGCCGTCTGCAGGAGCCCCGGGAGCCTCCTCAGCAAGGCCGGCAGGGAGGTGGCAGCAGCCCAAAGCAGCCCCAAAGGCGGGACTGCACCCTGTGCCGCACAGCACTTCTTCAAGCCGCACCCTGGCAAGGGCCCGGGTGCGCTCGTTCCTGTCACCTGGCTAAAGCAGCATCCCTAGCCCTGCTTACAGGGACCTGGGGCTGCTCCTGGGGACAAAGGGCTCCACAAGGTCGTGACACCTGCCCCGACTACAGCGACGGCACGCTGGCAGCTCACCAGCAATACTGGCAGCCGCACACCAGAGGCAGAGACCCAGGGCCTGCCTCCAGGCGGGTCACGGTGCCCACGCTACCGCTAAGCGGCTTCGCTCCGCCCTCAGAAAGCGGGGGCAAGGCCGGACACTTCCTCCACCCGTGCATTGTTGGGGACCTCCCTTTGGCTGCACAGACCTCCTCTTTCCCTCCTGGGAGGTCTAAGCTACGCTGCTCTAATTCTAAAGGGGAGCTAAAGCACAAACACACTTGCTCACTCGCACCAACTAAGGGGAAGACAAGGGACGGGAGGACAGGGGACGGGACGACAGTCCCAGAAGAGGGAGCAAGTTCTGCGCAGCCAACCTGCTGGGGAGCCATCCCCACCGCTGGGATGGGGTAGGGTGGGAGAGGAAAGCATCACACCTGCCCCTGCACTGCGGGGCAGGAGGCCACAGGGGGCCCGGGCACTGAGGCTCAGGCGCTTCAGGCCTGGCACGGGGACAAAGGCAGTGACGCGCCCCAACTACAGGGGGTCACGCTGGCCAGGGGGCCGCAGCAGGCAGAAAGCTGCCGCGGCTGGGGCTGGGGAAAAGCCGAGCCCTGTTTACAGGGCGGCTGAGCTGGGGGCCGGGAGAGCTCCATTTCCCCCCTACAGGTGCGGAGACAGGGGCTCTTGCCCTCCTTACAGGCTCGCCCCTCTCTCCAGGCAGCCAAAGGAGCACAACGGCAAAAGGCCAACTATAACAAAGACCCAGCCCTGCACACAGGGAGGTTGCCCAGCGCAGAGCCGGCCGCGGCACCCTGAAGGTGCCCCGGCCATGCCAGGAAAGCCCTTTGCCCAGAGGGCCTCTCGTGCCCCCTCTTCAGCTCCAAGCTCGCTCTTGCCTCGCCGTTCCACTCTTGAGCTCGACGCCGCTGCTCCTCTTGCTCGCTCTTGCCTCGTCGTCCCACGGCTTCTGCCAATGGACGACGACATACTCACGCCTGACCTCAAGCCCCTGTGCCTGAAGGGAAGCGCGACCCAACAGGCCCACAGGGAGAACCTCACGCAGCCACCCACAGACCCCCCACAGCTGCCCAAAAACCTCCAACTTCAGCTACAAGCTGCTGCCCTTACCTCGCTCTTGCACCCCAGACCTCCAAGCCGTGGCTCCTCTTGCCCCGCCGGTCCACTCTTGACCTCGAAGCTCCTGCTCCTCTTGCTCCCTCTTGCCTCGCCGGTCCACTCTTGACCTCGAAGCTCCTGCTCCTCTTGCTCCGACGGTCCACTCTTGACCTCGAAGCTCCTGCTCCTCTTGCCCCGCCTTGCCCCGCCGGTCCACTCTTGACCTCGAAGCTCCTGCTCCTCTTGCTCTCTCTTACCTCGTCGTCCCACGACTCCTGCCGATGGACGACAACACCATCAGGCCTGAGAAGCTCCTGCTCGAGAAGGGAGCCGTGCTCCAACACCCCACCCACAGCGAGACCCTCAAGGCACCCAGACACAGACCCTCCCAGCTGCCCAAAAGCCTACAACTTCAGCTTGACTCACCATCGCGATGTCCGGCGCAGTCCCACGCGGTGCTGGGAGCCAGGCCCTCTGGGCAAATGAAGCTGGGCACGCAAAGCAGCGGCCAAGAGGCTGCACCCCCCTGCTTACAGGGGCCTCAAGCCACTGCCTGCACTGCAAAGTGCCCGGGACTCCAGAGCACTGGCCCTGACTTACAGGGCGGCCCTGGCCCCCAAGGCCTACGGAGGCTCCTTCTCTCCTGTTCCGGGGCACTTCCCCACTAACGGGGAGACCCACGCAGGCTGCCAGCTGAAGGGAGCACAAAGGCTTCCCAGACCCGCAGCCTGCTTACAGGCCGGTCCACACCCAGGGAGCCACAGAGCTCGGCCTTCCCCCATGGCAACAGGAACGAGACTCTACACTCAGGCGGTCCAGCTCATGGCCTAAAGCCCGGGGGCCGGGAGCCCAGCCCCAAGGACAGGGAGGGCACACACCCGGCCCTGGGACTCCCGGCCCCATGCCTCTGAACGGCCGGGGCCAGGGATACCTGCCTGATTCCAGGGGGTCCCTCCAACCGCCCGCCGAGGCCAGGGGACGCACACAACCCCACTTACAGGGCGGCCCCCTGCAGCCCGGCACCCCCAACAGGCACCACGGAGCACAGGCTCTGGCCTGCGCCCCACTTAGGGGCCGGCCAGAGCCTGGCCGCAGCGCAGCACGGCAACACAGCCGTCTGCAGGAGCCCCGGGAGCCTCCTCAGCAAGGCCGGCAGGGAGGTGGCAGCAGCCCAAAGCAGCCCCAAAGGCGGGACTGCACCCTGTGCCGCACAGCACTTCTTCAAGCCGCACCCTGGCAAGGGCCCGGGTGCGCTCGTTCCTGTCACCTGGCTAAAGCAGCATCCCTAGCCCTGCTTACAGGGACCTGGGGCTGCTCCTGGGGACAAAGGGCTCCACAAGGTCGTGACACCTGCCCCGACTACAGCGACGGCACGCTGGCAGCTCACCAGCAATACTGGCAGCCGCACACCAGAGGCAGAGACCCAGGGCCTGCCTCCAGGCGGGTCACGGTGCCCACGCTACCGCTAAGCGGCTTCGCTCCGCCCTCAGAAAGCGGGGGCAAGGCCGGACACTTCCTCCACCCGTGCATTGTTGGGGACCTCCCTTTGGCTGCACAGACCTCCTCTTTCCCTCCTGGGAGGTCTAAGCTACGCTGCTCTAATTCTAAAGGGGAGCTAAAGCACAAACACACTTGCTCACTCGCACCAACTAAGGGGAAGACAAGGGACGGGAGGACAGGGGACGGGACGACAGTCCCAGAAGAGGGAGCAAGTTCTGCGCAGCCAACCTGCTGGGGAGCCATCCCCACCGCTGGGATGGGGTAGGGTGGGAGAGGAAAGCATCACACCTGCCCCTGCACTGCGGGGCAGGAGGCCACAGGGGGCCCGGGCACTGAGGCTCAGGCGCTTCAGGCCTGGCACGGGGACAAAGGCAGTGACGCGCCCCAACTACAGGGGGTCACGCTGGCCAGGGGGCCGCAGCAGGCAGAAAGCTGCCGCGGCTGGGGCTGGGGAAAAGCCGAGCCCTGTTTACAGGGCGGCTGAGCTGGGGGCCGGGAGAGCTCCATTTCCCCCCTACAGGTGCGGAGACAGGGGCTCTTGCCCTCCTTACAGGCTCGCCCCTCTCTCCAGGCAGCCAAAGGAGCACAACGGCAAAAGGCCAACTATAACAAAGACCCAGCCCTGCACACAGGGAGGTTGCCCAGCGCAGAGCCGGCCGCGGCACCCTGAAGGTGCCCCGGCCATGCCAGGAAAGCCCTTTGCCCAGAGGGCCTCTCGTGCCCCCTCTTCAGCTCCAAGCTCGCTCTTGCCTCGCCGTTCCACTCTTGAGCTCGACGCCGCTGCTCCTCTTGCTCGCTCTTGCCTCGTCGTCCCACGGCTTCTGCCAATGGACGACGACATACTCACGCCTGACCTCAAGCCCCTGTGCCTGAAGGGAAGCGCGACCCAACAGGCCCACAGGGAGAACCTCACGCAGCCACCCACAGACCCCCCACAGCTGCCCAAAAACCTCCAACTTCAGCTACAAGCTGCTGCCCTTACCTCGCTCTTGCACCCCAGACCTCCAAGCCGTGGCTCCTCTTGCCCCGCCGGTCCACTCTTGACCTCGAAGCTCCTGCTCCTCTTGCTCCCTCTTGCCTCGCCGGTCCACTCTTGACCTCGAAGCTCCTGCTCCTCTTGCTCCGACGGTCCACTCTTGACCTCGAAGCTCCTGCTCCTCTTGCCCCGCCGGCCCACTCTTGCCTCGAGCTCTGTCCTTTGCTCCCTCTTGCCCGCCGTTCCACTCTTGACTCGAAGCTCTGCTCCTTCTGCTCTCTCTTGCCCTGCCGGTCCACTCTGACCTCGAAGGCTCCTGCTCCTCTTGCTCCCTCTTCCCCGCCGGTTCCACTTTGACCCTCGAAGCTCCTGCTCCTCTTGCTCTCTCTTAAACTCGTCGTCCACGACTCCTGCAGATGGACGACAACCATCAGGCCTGAGAAGCTCTGCTGCTCGAGAAGGAGCCGTTGCTCCAAACCCACCACAGCGAGACCTCAAGGACGAACAGACCCTCCCAGCTGCAAAAGCCTACAACTTAGCTTGACTCACACCGATGTCCGGCGCAGTCCCACGCGGTGCTGGGAGCCAGGCCCTCTGGGCAAATGAGGCTGGGCACGCAAAGCAGCGGCCAAGAGGCTGCACCGCCCTGCTTACAGGGGCCTCAAGCCGCTGCCTGCACTGCAAAGTGCCCGGGACTCCAGAGCACTGGCCCTGACTTACAGGGCGGCCCTGGCCCCCAAGGCCTACGGAGGCTCCTTCTCTCCTGTTCCGGGGCACTTCCCCACTCACGGGGCGACCCACGCAGGCTGCCAGCTGAAGGGAGCACAAAGGCTTCCCAGACCCGCAGCCTGCTTACAGGCCGGTCCACACCCAGGGAGCCACAGAGCTCGGCCTTCCCCCCTGGCAACAGGAACGAGGCTCTACACTCAGGCGGTCCAGCTCATGGCCTAAAGCCCTAAAGCCCGGGGGCCGGGAGCCCAGCCCCAAGCACAGGGAGGGCACACGCCCAGCCCCGGGACTCCCGGCCCCACGCCTCTGAAAGGCCGGGGCCAGGGATACCTGCCTGAGTCAAGGGGGTCCCTCCAACCGCCCGCCGAGGCCAGGGGACGCACACAACCCCACTTACAGGGCCGTCCCCCGCAGCCCGGCACCCCCAACAGCCACCACGGAGCACAGGCTCTGGCCTGCGCCCCACTTAGGGGCCGGCCAGAGCCTGGCCGCAGCGCAGCACGGCAACACAGCCGTCTGCAGGAGCCCCGGGAGCCTCCTCAGCAAGGCCGGCAGGGAGGTGGCAGCAGCCCAAAGCAGCCCCAAAGGCGGGACTGCGCCCTGTGCCGCACAGCACTTCTTCAAGCCGCACCCGGGCAAGGGCCCGGGTGCGCTCGTTCCTGTCACCTGGCTAAAGCAGCATCCCTAGCCCTGCTTACAGGGACCTGGGGCTGCTCCTGGGGACAAAGGGCTCCACAAGGTCGTGACACCTGCCCCGACTACAGCGACGGC
>JAVTVJ010000166.1:0-16432 GCA_034509425.1 Eopsaltria australis | reverse complement strand
CTCGTAGTGCCTCAAGGAATGAAAAATTCCCCAGCAATTTGCCAATGGTATGTCTCGGAGGTGCTCTCCCCGGTTAGGAAAACCTTTCCACAGTCAAAGATTTATCATTATATGGACGATGTACTAGTGTGCTCACCTAACCGAGAGACTCTAGACTCTGCCTTAAAGGAGGTTGTCAAGGCCATCGAGGACGTGGGAATGCAAGTACATCCCGAAAAGATACGGAGGATGCCACCTTGGACGTACTTGGGAATGAAGATCCAGGAGACAACGGTAACACCGCAGTTGCTGAAGTTAGAGCAGCATCCGTCAACTTTGCGTGAACTTCATCAACTGTGTGGATCGATAAACTGGATCAGGCCGCTCCTCGGACTGAAAACTTCAGAGTTGTCACCTTTATTTGAGCTGCTACGAGGAGGACAAGCCCTCGACGCCCCAATAGCCGTGACACCAGAGGCCGAACAGGTCATCAAGAAGGTAATGTTTACGATCTCCACAAAACACGCACACAGAATTAACCCGATTCTCCCGTACCGATTTATGGTACTGGGAAAGACACAAAGGTATTATGGTCTCATTTTTCAGTGGGACGAGGGGGTCAAGGAGTCGCTCCTAATCGTGGAGTGGATTTTCTTGCCTCACACATCGTCCAAGACAATAACAAGGCCACAGGAATTGGTGGCCGAGCTGATCAGTAAGGCTCGGCACCGGCTCCGTGTACTAGCAGGATGTGATTTTGCGTACATCCAAGTTCCTTGGAAGCAGAATAGTTTTGAAGAAGTGCTCCAAGAAAGTGAGGACCTCCAGCTTGCCCTCGAAAATTACTCAGGCCAAATTGGCAACCAAAAGCTAAAACACCAATTGTTCAATACTGAGGTTAAATTGGCTCCTGATGTGGCTCAAAGTAAAACACCAATTAAGAATGCTCTAACAGTTTTTACAGATGGCTCTGGCTCTTCTCATAAGTCGGTGTTGACTTGGAGAGATCCAGAGACCCTCCAGTGGGACGAAGAAGTTCAGATAGTTGAGGGTTCCCCTCAAATAGCTGAACTAGCTGCTGTAGATAGAGTGTTTGAGAGGTTTGAGGAACTGCCACTCAACCTCGTAACTGATTCGGCATATGTGGCAGGAGTAGTTTCTAGAGCAGAGCATTCCTTACTGAGAGAGGTCCCAAATAAAAAATTATTTGGTTTGCTTGCGCGGCTCGTAATGTTATTGTCCCACCGCCAGCATCAATATTTTGTGATGCACATAAGATCACATTCTGGCTTGCCAGTTTTTATATCTGAAGGCAATGCGAGAGCCGATGCTCTGGCGATGCCTGTGATGAAGTGTACCGTACCTGACACATTCGCACAGGCTCGCCTTAGCCATCAATTCTTTCACCAGAATGCGCCAGCACTCCGTAGGATGTTTCACCTATCCTTGGAGCAAGCTAAGGCAATCGTGGCCACATGCCCTGCGAGTCGGATCAGATGCCTACTAACCCAATCACGTCTCTGAGAGATGAGCGGCTTTATCAACTGAGTACGAAAAAATTCTCTGCTGCGTCCTATCTGTACGAGAGCGCGACACATCCGATCGCGTACTAATACGCTTAACTAGACATCAATCATCCTCTCGCTCTCACACCTTTCGGGAAGTGACGTTATATACTCACATGATACACATGGAGCAGCTCTCACCTGTGCTCTTCAACATCGTCTAGTCAACCACTCTACCGTGACCTTGACCTATCATTATGTATCGGATAAGTGGTGATCATGGATACACGCTATCTGCATTTACACTTCAAAAAGTGTCACAGGTCCTGATCCTATGTTTTGGGAATTCCAAAACAGATTAAAACAGACAACGGACCGGTGTATGTATCTGCCTCCTTGCGTCAGTTTTTTCAAAACTGGGGAGTAGAACATACGACCGGAATTCCACATTCTCCGTCGGGACAAGCGTTAGTTGAGAGGAAACATCAAGATATTAAACGCATCCTTACACAGCAGCGGGGAGAGGCAGGAGAGAAGTCGCCCGTTGAGCGCCTCTGCAAGGCTCTGGTTACGTTAAATTTTTTAAATTGCTCTGATAGTGAGCCAACTCCCCCCGTCTTCCGGCATTTCATGAATTCGACAAATTCCAAATTGACAGAAAGACCGCCGGTGCTGTTTAAGGATCCGCAGAGTCAACAAATTTTAGGTCCCGCACCGTTAATCGTCTGGGGGAGGGGGTATGCATGTGTCTCCACCCCAGGCGGTCCGCGGTGGATTCCGGCAAAAAATGTGAAGCCGTTTGTGGAGGATCGTGGGAAAGACAAGGATAAGAGCGACAACAATCCATCAGTCGCATGGAAAAGAAGAAAAAGGAGAAATGGAAAGGGAAAGGACTTACCTGATATGACGTGTACCGATCAGCGACCAGCGAATAACAGACAGAGAAGCCATAGTTTATGATTAACCCCTCTACGACACTCCCTCTAAGACTACCCTGTGTTCCAACCCCATATCCCTTCACTTACCTTATTCTCCTTGTTTATATCCCAACCTAACAGTCCCGTAATAACCCTATCCCACCTTGTATCATAATTTAAGTAAAAGAAAAGGGGGAGGCGGAGAGGAGTTGAAAAGAATCAGAAAATTGAAAAATTGTTTTGGTTTGATTCAAAAGTTATTCATGTTTGTTTTGATCTTAGATTTAAAGGATCCATGACAATGAAAACCACGGGAGTCATCATGGCCCTGATGTGGGTGATGCTGAACGTCCTGCCCCGAATCGAAGGATGGCTTGTACAACAGCCACAAGAGAATATCTGGATCACGTTAGCCAAAGCCCTAAACCAAGACAGCGTGTGTTTGAGTATGGGTGCAACTTCAGATCCCATGTCGACCTGCCTAGTAGGTATCCCCCTGCGAATGAATGACACCTCCTTCGCAGGTAACAGGCCCGAACCTGTTGACAACTGGGATGCGTGGATGAGGACCCTTCCCCATGCACCAGAGGAGCCCCAAGAATTGGCACTGTTGGGGTCCTCCAAAGCTGACTTTTGTATCAATTTTGACTACTTCCCTAAGTGGGAAGATGCTAAAATATTTGGAGGATATGATAAAATTCCATACCAGGATGTGCATCCCCTAAAAAGATCAGTGTACCGTCTTGAAAATTGGTGTAACTATACCACGAGATCTGTCCTCAAACGGTCCAAGTCCACGCCCGTCCCGAAGACTCTCCCCTCCGGCGTATTCTTAATCTGTGGAGTTAGAGTCTGGGCTGGGATACCGTCCCGTCTTTCAGGTGGGCCATGCACGTTGGGCCAACTCACCCTCATGACCCCCAACAAGACCCAAATTCTTGAATGGAGAAAATTCTATAATCTGACACGTCAAAAAAGATCACTCAGAATTTGGGACGAAAGTTGCAATTCGGCTGTTGAACATTGGAGTTTTTCAAAGAGGGTGGCTGCCTCCATATTCGTGCCCGGGGTGGCGGCAGCTAAGGCCTTGGGGGAATTAGGCCATTTAGAGTGTTGGCTTGGCAGACAAGCCAACCTCACGTCCTGGGCATTGACCCAGCTGCTGGAAGATAAGGACACTACTAGGCACGCCACCCTGCAGAACAGGGCGGCGATTGACTTTCTCCTTCTCGCACACGGGCACGGGTGCGAGGACTTTGAAGGAATGTGTTGTATGAACTTATCATCCCATTCAAAAAGCATCCATGCAACGCTACAAGAACTGCAAGGACAATTCACTCAACTAAGGACTGAAAGTAAAGACTGGTTGGACCATCTAATGAGTGACTGGGGCATTTCAAAATGGGGCATGGACTTGTTGAAATCTATTTTATGGATCCTAATCGTCATCGTTATCGTGTTAAGTATGTTTGGTTGCTTAAAAAATATTCTAGTATCGTTAGTACAACGGGCTTTTTTAAATAAAAGGAAAGGGGGAGATGTGGCAGTTGTCAATATAGAAACGAGACCTAGGGGCTTGAGGACTTCCTGGTGGATTGGTCCATCGGGGAGTCGCCCCCCTGCTATAAAAACATCCATGGTTTAGCCTGGTTGTAGTCACACCCCAGTTAACACCCCAAGTTGACACCCCTTGTTCCTATTGAATATGTTATTTGTCTATCACAAAGGTGATTGACAGGTTGTTCTGGAAAGTTCTCTGTACCCCTGTTTATGATTTGTTGTTATCCCCAAACCACTCCCCTGTTTCTATATTATTTGCTGCTGTTGAAAGCTCCCGCCTTAATCCCACCCCAAGCCTTTACCCTGATTGGTTGTTTATTGTAATACATAAGTTGCTGTCGAGAGCTAGTCGGGGCTCCTTTGACTTTGGGGTTCCAGGGAATAAACCTCTCTGTTGCCTGAAGCTTAGAGTCGCTCCTGCCTTTGTGATTCCTCCTGAACCAAACCCAAGACGACCCTCCACGCCTTCCTCCCTGTGGGGAATCCTCGGGGTTCCCTCGGCTCTCATCCTAACGGACAGGGGGTTGAGGTAGCACAGTGGTGAGGAAGGCAACCACCGAGCAGAGGCACCGTGCCTGGGATCGGAGGACGAGTAGGTATTACACCGAAAAATAATATAAAACTTTACAAATAACTATCTATTTATTTAACTTAGATAAACAAGTTCATATATAGGCTAATACAAATATTTCACTGGATATGAATGTTGTATGAACCTATTTACTATTCTTTTGGTCTCAGTATGAGAGACGGTAGGAACTTTGAGAATAAATTCAAGATCCAAGATAAATTCAAGAGAAAATATTTAAAAAAGAGGTTGAGTGAGAAAGTTATTTTCTCCCATGTCCAACAGTTCTGTGAGGGTTCTTTGCTCCTATACAGAGAACATTTCGATATTCATGGCAGAGACTGCACCTGCACATAAATGCAACCACTTCTCTGCATGACTGTGTCTAATGGATTTTTAGCAGCACTGTAAAAATTCCCTTAAAGCTACTAGCCTGTGACCCAGGCTCATTTACAGCTCTATCCTGCCTGCTTTTCTCTTGATTTAAGCCTGCAACAGCCTTCTCTAACAGGTCTGGTTTGTGCCAGGTTAAATGAAAGCTGGCTCAGCAGCACCTCCCGTGAATGCTGTCCCTGAAAACACATGGCTACAGCCAGCCCGGCTGCTGGGGACAAATCCCATCCCAGGGAGGCACAGAGCAAAAGAACAGAAAAAACCTGCCCAATGCCTAAAGGGCACACGTCACCCACCAGCTGTATTTCCCCTAATCATTATTTTAACCCTATTCCTTCTGAGTTTCCTGATTCTAGCTGGGAACCCACGGATTGCAATGAAAATCACAGGATGAACTAATCAGATCATTGCTTAGAACAGTCCACGGCAGCTGTTGTTTATCAAATAGCAATAAAAGTAACATGTAAAGAAAAGAATCTTTACAACCAAAAACGCAGATTAAAAAAATCAATTTTACAATTAAGTACATGTTCTCAAATTGGCACCTCATTTGTTGTGATATAAACTACCAGAACAATGCCATACAGAAAAATTCATTGAGGTAATTGAAGGTGTTTTCCATGTGTCCATTTCCCTTGAAGATGCATGTATTCTCAGAGCTTTGGTAATTCAGCTTTTTTAAAATAGTTAAGAATCTTTCAACAAAAGAGCTCTTTGGAAGGACTTTGCAACACTATTTCTGACAGGGACATAAATAAGGAGTGCAAAGAGGTGACAGAGTAAGAAGCACTGGTCACAATGTCAGCTGTCCCTGCTCCTCCTTTTGTACTCCCTACAGATTTGAAAGGTCAGAAAGGCATGGAACAATGCCCATAGCCTAAGAAAAATGGGTAAGAAAGGTTAAAAAAAAAAGTTTTGTTGCCAGTGGACTTGAGGAATTTTCTTCCTTTTGCTTCACAAAGCATTGAGCTATCTGGGTTTTGTGGTATTTTGTGGGTAGTATTTGCTGTGATTTGTTGTGCCACTGTATAAAACCAAAAGGAAAGTTCACCTTTAAGATAAATATTTTTAGCAGCTGACCTATATGGTACTAACTGCTGTCCAAAATTCATTTTTGTGGCAATAGACTTTAAAGGAAAGTTTTTCTCTGTTAGAAAAAAAAAAAAAAAACTACTTTAAATTATGTGCAACACAACTCTTCTCACTTCCTGGGTGGAGGAAACTCTTCAGCCAGAGAAATTCCTGTTCCTTTTGTCTTATCTTCATACATATTTCAGCATTACCATACTTATTCCCATTTGCTGTTCTTCACAGAGGAAATCTGGCATGTCAAACAAACACATTTTAAAGGGATTTGGTTTTTTTAATGCAAAGAGTTCTTGAGTCAAGGGACATTGACGATAA
This sequence comes from Eopsaltria australis, assembly GCA_034509425.1. NCBI lineage: Eukaryota > Metazoa > Chordata > Aves > Passeriformes > Petroicidae > Eopsaltria > Eopsaltria australis. Next base: position 10,106 of record JAVTVJ010000166.1, on the reverse strand, counting down.
GGATTTCTATTTCTTTAAATCTTAAAATGGAGTAAAACTATTGAACAATGGCGAACAGCAAATACAATGAGGCTCTGAACAGATTTGTGGTTGGACCTTAACCATAAAAAAAATAATGCTGGTACAAACTGAGGAAGACAAAGAGCTCATTTTCTGAGACTGCCTGGGCACAAGCTGCAAATGTGCTGCAAACCCTGGGGAGCTGCAGTGACAGGAGACCCCAGGAGCAGTTTGTATGCAGGAGATGAAACCAGGGTGGGTGGATGTTGGACTTACTCCAACCTGTGCACAGCTCAGAGTCCCAAATCCTCCTGGCAGCCTCCACAGGCCCTGATGCCTGCCTTTCTTCCCCAGGGAAGGACTCAGGGTGTCTGCAGCCCTGATCCAGCACAGACACCCCATAAATCCAGAAGGCACCTTGAAAATGTTGCCCCAACCATGACCAAGAGAGGACACACCCAAACTAACCCTCCCCCAGAGGTTTCTATTCAACTGATCCTGGAGCCTCCCCAAGAAATCCCATTGCTTCCCTTTGAAGCTCAAAGACAGGGAAGACTGATTGCTGCCTTGGTCCTCACAGCAGCTGCACATCACACCCCTCGTTGTGGAAGCTGTGCTAAAACTGCTCTAACACTGTGTGCTGCTTAAGAGACACGTTTTGGCTGCCCCTTTCCCAGCATTTATATCTCTGTTACCCAGCAGGTGCAGAATACTCAGGTCTGCATCAGCCCTCTGGTTTGCCTTTCCACGGAGCTATCAGCCCCAAACTGCAGCTGCACTACCTGTCTGGACTGAAATTAATCCAAATCTTCTGTGCGTCAGTGTGGGGGCAGAATTGCCTTTGCTCAGCAGGCTGCAAATGCACTCCCCAGTCATCCAAAGCTCTGCCTACAGCCAGCTCTAATTTTACTCTATTTTGTTTATGCTGGAGTGGCTGGGCTGGTATTTTTTCCGTCCCTTCCACTTAATCTACCTTTGTCTTTCTAATAACATCTAATAATATCTTCGATCCTGATTTATTTATAGCTACTGCCCTTTTATTCAGGTATTACTGCTGAAAGTGTTCTAAAATTGAGTCCAATTACTGGGAAGGTGCTGAGGGTAAGTCACTTATTTGTGGGTTAAGTCTTAAGATTTGAAATACCATTGAGATGGATGGATTTTCTGTGTTGTTCCTGCTCCCAGTCACACTGCAGTCTGGATGGGAAGTGATTGCAGTGGGAGGGAGCAGCGTGGGTGTGTGCCAGCATATCTTTCTGAAAAACTTACAATCTCCAAGGAAAAGTGACTGATAGAGTGTCTTTATTTCCCTGACAGGTGGTACTTAGCATAGGGAAGTTGCATTGGACATACTCAGTCCTTTCACGCTCCAATTGAAGGGAACAAATGGTCAACAAAAAGCACAGGGAGAAATCCATCCCAAAGATGCTTTAATGTGCCCATCTCAGTTTGCAAACACTGCTGCTTGTTTGTCTTTTTTCGGTTGTTTTTAAACGACAGATCTCCTCGAGAGATGTTGCACCAATGTGACAGAACAAAGAGGCATCTGTGACTTGGCACTAGGGTAGGAAGGGAGCTCCACCTTGATCTCACATCCTGGGAGAAGCTAATTTCTCTTTCTCCTGCCACTGTGATCTGTTTATCTGAGAGACAAAAAGCGTGAGCATAAGGCCAGTAATTTCTCCTTTAGTCCCAACACAAACTCTAATGAAGCTAAAATGAAACATTTGTTTAACCTGTATTTGAGACCCTCCAGAGAAGCAACACTTCCTCCAAGCTCTCAGTCTGTCTTTGTCCTTCCCACTGGAATATTTTTGCTTTCATTTTTCCTCTCCAATAGGCAGCTCCTATTTGTTGACATTATTGGATGTTATTACCTAGGAAGCCAGCACCTGGTCCCTATATAGGAAGGAAAACCAGCAGCAGAGCTGAATGAGAGAAGTGATTTTGCTTCCTCTGTTGTATTTCAACATGAAATATCTGGCATGAAATTAAGATTTTAAAAAATATTTCTTTTTGAACACCAAATGTAGGCTACAAGAAAAAATTAGCTTGCATATAGAAATAGTCTTAATTATTGCATAGGAGCTTCACGTCTGCCAGTGTCAGTCAAAACGAACGAGACAACATATTTCTATAGAGCATCAGCAGTGCAAGTAGCAAAACAAGCCCAAAATTCCCCCGAAGGGAATTTCAGAATTTTGTGACCACAGGTATTTAAGTCTCTCTTGAAAACCAGTAACCAGAATAGTCCTTGCAGTGGGTTACACCAAAATCATTCTGCATGTGTAAAGCATAGAAGAAATTAAAACTAAAAAAAAAAAAAACAAACAAACAAACAAAAAAACCCAGCAAATCTACGGATTCCTTGTGGACACAGAGGAGAAAATCGTGTGGGTGGAAAGCAGAGGAAGAAGCAAGTTGGCAACACAGGGGAGGCCCCAGCACATGGAGAATATGGTGATAGGAAGGGTTTAACAGGAAAAAAAAAGAAAGAAAAAATAAGAAAGAAAAAATAGACCTCTGGAATATGTTGGGCTCCCAAACCTTAGTAAGAAGGAACTGAACTCAAAGTTTGGACTGAGTTAGCAAGGAGCCCCTCAAATGATTCTGGTGACTGTGAGCAGATATTGCAGGGTACCAATGGTTTATCAAGGGCACCAATGGTTTATCCAGGTGTACCAATGGATGGTTTATTAAGGTGTACCAATTGTTTATCCAGGTATACCAATGGATGGTTTATTCAGGTGTAGCAATGGATGGTTTATCCAAGGCACCAATGGTTTGTCCAGGGCACCAATGGATGGTTTATCTGAGGGTACCAATGGTTTATCCAGGTGTTCCAATGGATGGTTTATCTGGGGGTACCAATGGTTTATCCAGGTGTACCAATGGATGGTTTATCTGGGGGTACCAATGGTTTATCCAGGGCACCAATGGATGGTTTGTCTGGGGGTACCAATGGTTTATCCAGGTGTTCCAATGGATGGTTTATCTGGGGATACCAATGGTTTATCCAGGTGTTCCAATGGATGGTTTATCTGGGGATACCAATGGTTTATCCAGGTGTTCCAATGGATGGTTTGTCTGGGGATACCAATGGTTTATCCAGGTGTACCAATGGATGGTTTATCCAGGGGTACCAATGGTTTGTCCAGGGCACCAATGGATAGTTTATCCGGGGCAAGTTCTCCACACAATGGGTGCCTGCTGCTGGAGCACAGGATCAGCTCCTAGGCCGCTGTAGCACTGCATTTCTACTCTTCAGCACACTCCCCGCTGCAGGATCCTGCACTTCCAGGGCCCCATTTGACCCTTGCTTGAGTCCATCCCTGGTAGGGGGGGGCTCCTCTCCACTGGTGTGAGGCAGTAGTGGCTGGGGACGTCTGCTCAGATCCCTGTGTGCACTGGTGACAGCCATCACACTCCTCCAGGACTCTGTATCTTTCTTTTCCCTCCCTTCCCTGGTCCCTTCTTTCTTCCCCCATCACTGCCAGCCACTTCCAATCAAGAATTTTGTTTTCATTTATAACCCTTTTTCATCTGTATCCTTCATTTTCACTCCGATCCTTCCTTTCCCCATTTCTATGATTTTCAGTGTGACAGAACGACACTTCTGACAAGAAACCTCCCCACCTCCCTTCATTCTGAGGATGCTTTTCCAGCCAATTAATCTAACATCGTGTGCCATTTAGCTTTGAGAGGCTGGTGTGACTCCTGAAGGAGACAAAATGTGCTTCTGGGAACAGAGGGGTGGGGGTGATGGGGAGGACCATGAGGAGGCTCCAAAGTGTCTGAATTACTCATCAGGAGGGTGCCAACATGAAAGCCTGGAATATCTTCCTTCTCCATCTCCTTCCTCACAGACGCCGCTGACACAGGGCTGTCATTATGCCACAGAGCCATTTTGTTGTGTGAGTGTGTGATGGGATGAGGGACAATGCTCTGCTGAAACGCTCTCAAGTAGGGATTATGGATGTGTCTGTCAGGCTCCCTGACAATCCTTTCACTTAATTAGCAGGTAGGAGCAGTACTAAATACTAGCTGGGGAGGGATTGCTCTTCCCTTCTGAATATGTCTCTCTGAAAAGAATAGACACGTTTTCGAGATCAAAATAAATAATTTGGTTTTGAAAAAAAATAGGAAAAAATACACAAATCCGATGTTGTTTCACATCCCCTCCTTTCAGCAACACTTTTCTCTCAATTTGAAATGTTTTATGCTTGAAACGCTGCTGAGTCACATGGAATAACATGCACAACATTCTAGAAATTGCAGCCAAATTTCAAACCCAGCCATTCTACCTGAATTCTGAAAGAATTTGGTTATTTTTCTTTGATTTTTTTTCCTCCCAGTCTTTAGTTTCATTCAGTTTTAACTTTTTTCTGGAAAAAGCATCTTTAGCTTGCCCTCTGAATATCCTCCCCTATTATTTTTGGACTTTTAGATGGTGATGCTGGATTTTGAATCTTTAAAATTCTCAGGGGTTAGAAATGCTCTCTTCTTGTTCTATTAAATATACTCTCAAACATAATATTCCAAGTCTACAGAATAATGCCTTAGGATTCATTAAATGTGATTTACATTGTGGGACTCATCACTGCAAACATGCAGACAAAAAGACTGATTTCTTAGAGCATCATTTCCCCCACGCAAAAAAATTCAATGTAAGAGCAGTATTGGGTCATCACCTCCCTGGTATTAGGCATGACAAGAGCAGTGGGGTTTTAGCAGCACTCTCTTGGATGTCACAGTTGTTCAATGATCCAGATCTGATCACTCTGGGGAAGTTTCCTGTAAGCAACAGTGTCTGTAACCCCTCTGACAGCTGCCCTGTGTGTGAGCCCCTCTTGCACTTCTGCTGCACAATTTCCTATCGTTGTTTTCTTCCTATTAGCTTACAACAGACCTCTGAGTGAAAAGCCTGAAGGAGTCTGTGCCACTGTGTAGGAAGAACCTTTAAAAAAGCAAATGCTGGCAAGTGAGAAGATTTCACAGGTTGAACTACAGTGGCATCAGTCTGTTGAGCTGTTAGCAGCTCCTAATATCAGCTCATCAAACACTGCTGTCTCTGGTTTGGAAATGACAAAGGATTTTGTACTTGGAGTGGGAACCTTGAGAGCAATTTGCTTCAAATGCAGACAGAATGCTCTCGCCCCTTGCACTGGAACAGGGAAATGAAGTCGGGAAGCAGCTCTGAAGGATGCTGAGCAGGGATGTGTGCAACATTTTAAGGGGGAAAAAAACAGTGAAAAACAAGTGACACTTATCTGACAGCTTCACAAAAGAGGAAGGACAAGGAGTTAATTCTCACTCATGTGGCTTATGAGATTCCACTCCAGCCCAAGGCCATTTGTTTTATTAAAAACAGCAATTAACAATGCCGGCCAAAACCTTGCTGCAAAATTCAGGAGACTTTCCTCTTCTTATAATGTGATATTCAATAAACAGAACAGCAAAAAAAAAGTAAGCTCTCCCCTTCTGTATTATTTTTGGCTTTTTGAAGGGGATTTAACACCAATTTTAAAATAAATATGTAAAACTTTGATTATTTTTTGTGCACTACATTGTGAATCTGTCAAGGGGAATGGATGCCATGGCCTTTGCTCCCAGGTTCTTGAAATAACTGTCTGTGATACTAAAGAAGAGCTTGGGTGTCTCTGACACTTCTTTCGTTACCCACTGAAAAAGAAAATAGATGTTGTGTAAACTGGAGCCTTGTGGGCGCTAATAGCAGATTCTCACATGGGATAAACATATGTTCAGTTTGCTCAGAGCAAGTGAATTTCCCATTTCACTACAAAAAAAAATAGATAAAAGCCTTATTTTAACTGATGGAAATTTCACTGTAGAACACACTGGTAATTACTTGCAATATTCAGTTCTCTGCCCTTGGATGTTCAAGTGGGTGATGACAAAAACAGTGTGGAATTCTGGTTATTTATTATCCATCTTGAAAACACCTGAAGCATCCAAGTTTTTTTTTGCCTTTTGTGAATTAAGATTCAATGTCAAACTCGAAGATTGCTGAAAAACAAGACATGAGTTACCCAAAAGGATCAGTGCTGAGTTGGAGAATAGGCCAAGGGAAGTCTGGGTGGGGATTCTTTTGTGCTAGAAGAGAAAAACGAGCTCACAAATCTCAGGAGAACATCTCGCCACCCGCTTCCGTCATTTCAAAGATACCTTGATGTTTAACCTTCAAACTGCATTGCAACAGCTCTTCTCCCACACCAGCATCTTGGTTCCTGCACTTAAAGCCAGCACAAAGCTGTACAAGTGAGAGGCAAAACAAACAGCGTAGGAAGAAAATATTCAGCTCTCTTTGGTAACTTTTGCAGGGTTTGGTCTGTGCTGAAAATGATGGAGGATCTTTGTTCCACAGAAAGGAGTGACGGTTTCTCTCGGGGTCTTAAAATTTTCAAATCATGTCCCAGATATTCCCCACTTCCCCAGATAGCCAGTTTTTTTAGAAAAACATTGAAAATCCTGTACCACTTGATGGTTATTTTTGAGAACACAGCGAAACTGGTACGGGTGCACTCATTCAGTGTTGCTGCACATACCATTAAGGTGGCTCAAGCCTCCAAGTTGTTCCAGATTCTACAAACTCTGACGGACAACACGATCCAACATTTCCAGTACCTCAAACCCCTGAGATTCCAACCTTGACATAAACCTGGATATATAAAGACCTTCCCCCAGCTTTTAACAAACACTCTGTGGTACCTTTTGGCCTAAGCCTGACTTATGAATTCACATGGGCACAAAGCAGGAGCCATTTAAGCATGATATGCTGCAAACCCATTTCATGTGGCATTATTCAAAGCTTTTTTTTATGTCTGTGCAATTTGAAACAGTGGAAAATAAGACTTGGTCATAAATAAGGTCAAAGTAAGGGTAGACTAGAGGGATTTGATACTATACCTAAAGCAAGCTTTCATTAAAAGCACTGACAGCCTGAAATATGCATGCCAATGGTTTTGCCCTCCATAATTTTTATATGTGGTTTCTTACTGCAGGAGTTTTGTGATACACAGCAGAAACTGTGTGACTGCCAGATTCCTCATGACAGGAAACCAGCAGTGAATCAAACACCAGCACATCCTTCTCTGCCTGGCTTGGCTCATGGTCACAGAGAATGGCTTTGGCCATTTGGTGCTTTTGCTGCATTCAGCAGATTTTGGCATTAATCCCACATTCACTTTTCCTCTCTCCCTCCATCCTCCCACAGTATATTCCCTTTGTGCGCTGAGTTTTGGATACAGGCCTGCCTCCTCTACTTCTCCTATTTTGGAGCACTAAGGAATAGGAGCTACCAATGGCTATTGCTTTGTTGCTGGAAGAGGTATCAGTAAGCGCTGTTTTGGGGAAAAATTTAATTGGTTTTTAAAAGACAACAGAAGTACCTGAAATGGACTTCAAATACTTTTAGACAACTTTAGAGATTTGTTAATGCTGGTAAAGCCTGGGGATAAGTAACAGACAGAGCAGAATAGGAGTGGGACCTGAGCTAATGATGATAAATCTTGGGTAAAGAATCATTTGAGCTGTGAAAACATTGAAGAAGACCAAAGAAAATCAAAACTCACTTCTAGCTGCCATTTTTTTTTTCCTTTAGGAACCAATGCTGAGCTTGGCCACATTGTCAGCTCACAACACATCACTACAGATCTCCTACCATCTTTTCCTCCTGATACACATTTGCTGTTTAATCAGGGTTTTCCTTCCAGCTGCTACACACCTGCTACTGAAGGAGTGGAGCAAGTTTATTGGGCCAGGATGAGTGAGAGTGGCATTGAAATAAAGGCTAAACAAAGATAACTGTGAACATGAGGCCCTCCAGTAGTAATTCCTAAATGATACATCAGGGAGGAGACAGACAGATATGGAATAAACTGTGAAGAAGTAAAATAAGGTTATCAAAGCTGAGCTGGGAAATATCCCTAGAGGACAGCTAAGTGAGAGGGAGGAAGGTGGGATATTCTACCTGAAGGGCAAATCAGGGAGGGCTGGATTCAATATTAGAGTGAGTTAGTTTAAGTTAGCCTGGCACAGCAAGAAGTTGTGTAATCATGCAATGTGATTATTGATCTCTGCCCTTCATGCTGCTCAGTGCTGAAATGCCCTGAATACAAATGGGGGCTTTTAGTGGATTCCAGCTATTTCAAAGAAATGTTTTGAATATATGGACACTTCTGAACCACCCACATGACCACCCTGTGAGACCAACACCTGCAGCCATGAGGAGAGGAAAAGGAAAAGGAAAAGGGGAAAGGAAAAGGAAAAGGAAAAGGAAAAGGGGAAAGGAAAAGGAAAAGGAAAAGGAAAAGGAAAAGGAAAAGGAAAAGGAAAAGGAAAAGGAAAAAAGGAAAAGGAAAAGGAAATAACCATATTTCTGTGTTTGGCATTTGCTTTTATTCTGACAGTACCATGTGCCCAAGCCCCCAGATTCTGTTGATGAGTGATGGAGAAGAAAATGCTTGATGGATTCTGACATAGAGGGACCATCTGGGCAAGGTCTGAACTCAGTGTTGCAAAAGCCACATGAGGAAGTGAAATTCAAATATGATGCACCCCTGCCACTGCCACACACAGAGAATGACTTGCAAGACAAAAGGCAGTGACAGCTCCAACAAAACTGCACAGCAGAACAGTGGGAGAGTCAGCTGGGGAAAATTGGGGTGGAAAGGACTGAGCTTCAAGATGCACTTCAGATCAAATATATGACTTTGAACATGTAATTTGCTATTATCATTCATATGGATACTGCACTGGTCCTGAGACGCTCTGTGCACACAGATTCATAAAGAAGCAATGCTCTTTGCTGTGCCACGGTTAAGGATGCTGAAAGGCAAGAAGGATATGAGTACATCAAAATGAGACAGAAGCCTGTGAAAGGTAAAATCCTCAGCCTCAGTCACTGAATAAATCACTACAAATAAAACCAGATTCTTCTGAGCCAATCCAAAGGTTCCTCTTTATTTCAAAGTAGCTTTGGTTACAGTCTTGCAGAAACCAATATCCTCATCTTTCCCTTGCTGTCTGTGGTGATAGAAACTCTGTTACATTGACACACAGTTGGCATCACCATTTTTCTCAGGGAAGACTTAACCATTCATCCATTGCTCTTCATTTCCTGTCTATAAAGCAGAGCTAACACTGCTTGCCCCTCTGAGTTCCTTTCTCATATCCATTTTTTATTCAATACTTCAGGGCAAAGATTTCCCGATTTTATGTCCTCTGCAGCATTAAAACATAGACTAATAGCCACTCATGGTAAAAGATGTGGCTTAGAGGAAAAAAACAGCCTCTCTTTCGGAAAGTGGCACAGTAAAGGTTTTGCTATCTTTGTTTCAATATAAAGTTTTGAATAATAAATATACATTTTTAAGGCCTTGAAGTACCAGCCACTACCATTACATTTACCAGACCAGGCTGGGAACACAAAGCATTTTTGCAATCCAAGTCCTAACCTTCTATTCTTCCCTCCTTTCCAAAGGATTTTGTGTCTGCCATTCTCATGGGGAAAGAGTGTGTGACCTTGTTTCTCATACACTTCTTCCCACAGAACTGGTTAAAACAGTTCAGAGAGCAAATTTTGTTGGTTTGGGATCCTTTTGTTTGTTTGTTTTTATGATTTCTACTCCTTTTAGAATGCAAATGCCTGGACAAGCAATAACAACAGCTGAATGGGTGTGAGCTCACACATGAATCGTAACATAATGAAAAGTTGGCTGCCACAAGAACATTTTGGGGGAATTTTATACTTTAGGGCTTTAAAATACATTAATTCTTAAAGAGTTACAGCTTCCAAACTGCCCCATTTCCTGTGTTTTTCTTGAATACAGAATGAGGAAAAAAAACCCCAAAAAACCCTGGAAATATGAGCAAAAGCTTTGTTTGCCATAAGCAGCCACACCATAAAATAAGCTCATAAAAAGGAGTGACATGCACCATAAATCTCAAGTGCTTTATAGAAAATAAAGCAAAGCTGTCACAGGGGTGACATCACTGAGCACACAGGCAACACAAAAATCTTTGCAGAAATGCTGTTTTCAGTAAGTATTAGGATTCTATGTAGATTAAAGTGTTGGGGAAACTTT
>JAVTVJ010000165.1:0-15264 GCA_034509425.1 Eopsaltria australis | reverse complement strand
GGCATCTGGGTTAGTGAGAGACTGAGTTATACAGTGTTTCTCTGAGTGTGGTGGGTGCATTTGTTTGCCTTAAGACATGTAAACGCATCTGCTGTGCCTGAGGGAAAGCCTTAGGGGGCCCCTGAATGTGCCCCTTTTCCCACCGTATTGCCTTCAAAACCCTTTCCGGCGATTCCTAAACCGGTTACCCTGCTCACGCTCCCTCTCCTGGTCGTGATCCGTGACTTACCCATCGGAAACCTCGATTTTGGACGTTGCCTTTGATGCGGGGCGGGTCCCTTTTGTGACGTGGTGAATCTGCTGAAAAAATTTGAAGTATTGCTCTTGACACAACCCAGAAGTTGGGATGTGCCTGAAAGAAAAAAAAAAGGAACGAAAACAGAAGTTACAAAAGCACCTTACCGCCCCTGAACGCCCAACTCAAAATCATGAACTTACATACTCCCTGTGTTCAATGCCACCTTCTTTACAGCATCTTCAAAGCCTCTGTTGCTTTAGATGCCAAAAGTATCTGCTGAAAAAAAAGCTGAGATAAGCTGAAAGATATTCTTCATTGAAATAAGGGGAGAGGTCTTACAATACTGGATCCCAGAGAGGGAATGATGTTCTTTGTGAAGGGCTGGGGTTAACATATCCCTGACTAGGCCTGCCTCTTGTTCCCACGGTGGCTGAGAAAAGGGAAGAGGCAAATACAGTGAGCTATAAAAGCCCTCGGAGGAACTGTAGCTGTTTGGCTCCTCTGACTTAAATGCAAGGTGAGTATAGGGCTAGATTAAACAGAGGAGAAAACTCTTCACGGAAATGATGACACCTTCTTCTTCCCTACAACTACATTGAGCGAAAGGGCACAGACCAAGTGAAAAGAAAAACTTTGTGTTTTGGCAGCACAGATAGATAAATAGGATAATTTCTGGTTAACTTGCATCATTGTTGTTTAGCAATTACTAAGTAGTAATCCGCACATGACTAAGTAGGGTGGCAGACGAGCAAAAATATGAATAGTGTAACTGTCATTAGGACCTTTAATTAGGACTATAAAAATAAGAAAAATAAGAGACTCTCGGGTGCCCTTAGGGTTCCCTACCTGCCGGACTCACTCCCGTACGTGATACTTGGTACCAGGGCGGGGGTAGAAGCACCCAGAAATGCAGATTTATACCCTTAAAATGATGAAAAAGGGAGAGCTTCCTTCAGTTGAATCCCTTAAAATAAGGCAATGGAGGGTGTTTACCTCTACTTAGGCCGATACAATGGCAAATAAATGGCTTCTGCCTTTTAATTTAGCCCCCTAAAATAGTGGGGAAAGAGGGGATTCCCTCACTTTGCATCTCATAAATGATGGAAAAAGGGGGATAGTTTTCCCTTCGATTCAAGCCCTTAAAAAGGAGGGACAACTAGGCTTCGCCCTCAGTTTAAACCTTAGGATGATGAAAATGCAGGAGTTACCCTTACGATGGATACCTAGATTAGTGAGAGGTAAAGCTACAGGGCATTTCTGTGAGTACAGTGTGCACGTTCGTGTGCTGTAAGATGTGTAAATGCCTCCGCTGTGCCTGTGAAAAACCTTAGGGGGCCCTCAAAGGGATGCCATTTATCACCGGGCTGCCTTCAAAACCCCCCTGTGGTAATTGCTAATTGGGTACCCTGCTTACCCTCACTTTCCTGGCCACAATCCTTAACTTACTCATCAGAAGCCTCAATATCAGACATTGCCTTTGACATCAGGCAGATCCCATTTATGATGTGATGAAGCCGCTGAAAAAATCTGAAGCATCACACTTGACACAACCCAGAATTTCAGGAAGCTGCAGTGCTCCTAAAAAAAAAAAAAATTCAAGACCAAAACCAGAAATTACAAAAGCACCTTACCCCCCCTGAACACACAACCCAAAATCATGAACTGAAATACTCCCTGTGTTCAGTGCTATCTTCTTCACAGCATCTTCAAAGCCTCTGTTGCTGTAGATGCCCAAAAGCATCTACTGAAAACCAGCTGAGATAAGCTGAAAGAGTCTCTTCTCCAAAAAAAGAAAAGAGCTCTTATCCTAGTGCATCCCAGCAAGGGAATGAAGCCACTTAGCAAAGGCTGCGGTTAATATACCCCTGATTGGGCCCGCCTTTCAATCCCACGGTGCCCGGGAAAGGGGAGGAAGCTGATCCCACCAGGTATAAAAGCCCTCAGAGAAGCTGCAGCTGTTTGGCTCCTCTGACTTGAATTCAGGGTGAGCAAAAGGCTAGGAAATAGAAGAAAAGTCTTCAGGGAAATGACGCTACCTTCTTTTTTGCTACAACTACCTCAAGTGCAAGGGCAGAAAACTGGTAAGAAATAAAATTTAACATTTCAGCAGCATAACTATGTTAGTTGGATAATTTGTTGATAACTTACGTAATTATTCCTTGGTGATTACTAAGGGCTACTCCACCTGTGATTAAGTGTAGAGTGGGGAAAAATAGTAATAATACAAATGGTGTAAGTCTCATTGGGACCTCTAATTAGGGCTATCCGCATTATAAATAAAAATTAGAAAAATAATAGACTCCTGGGCATTGTTAGGGTTACGTACGTGCCAAGTTCGCTCCCGTCCGAAATATTTGGTACTGGGGCACGGGCAGAAGCACCCTGAAATGCAGTTTTATATCCCTAAAATGCAGAAAAAGGTACCTTCAACTGAACCTCTTAAAATGAGGAAATGGGGTGGCTACCTCTGCTTAAACCAATAAAATGGCAAATATATTGCTTCTGCCCTTTAATTTAATCTCCTAAAATATTGGAAAAGGAGGGGTTTTCCTCACTTCACATCTCTCTGGTGATGGAAAAAGGGGGATTTTTCCTGCAATTCAAACCCTTAAAAAGGAAAGAAAGCTGGGCTTCTCCCTGAATTTAAGCCTTAGGACGATGAAAAGGGGGGTGTTACCCTTAATTCACACCCATTAAAAAAAAAAAATCATTCTCAAGGTTTTCTCCTTCCATTTAAACTGGACAATAATGGAGAATGTGGATTCCCTGTCAATTAATACCTACAACAGCATGAAAAAAGCAGGGTTTCCTTCGATTGAGACCATTGAAATTGCAGGGGAAGTGGATTCCCCCATGATGTGAACACAGACAGTTATGGAAAAGGAAGCTTTTTCTCTCAATTTATACTCCTTCTCTCCTAATGCCTCCTTTCTTTTCTGCGGACGCTCTGGAGGGACTGACAAGATAAAAGACAAAAGCCGAAAGCTCCCTCCGGGACCCTGCATGCTACCCTGCCTGTTCAGGTGCTGCCCCTCGGCACGATGCCTTTTCCCTTGGCGTTTTCTTGCGGCGACGCTCCGTGCCCGGATGTATCCAGCTGCTCCCCGGCCCCTGCTCCGACCATCGTTCCCAGAGCGACACTCCTTATGTCCCCGTTGGGCCCTCTGGACTAGCAGCTCCCTGCACAGGTGTGCCCGGGTGACCCTCTGAAAGCAGCTGGTCACACCTGGAGCTGCTGCACCTTGGAGTGGGAGGGTGAGGTGAAGAAAGGTCCTGCTGCTTGTTCCCTCCCCCACACCAGCATGCTGTTCTAAGCTGGACAGGGAGGTAGGTCAGATCTGTGTTCCTCCGGTTTCATCTCAGCCTGAATCACTGGAGCTTATCAACAAAAGCTCTTGTGTTTTCTGCTAAATACATCCTGTACAGCAATGTGGCATGATGAATGATTCAGTCAGGTAGCTACTTTCAGCACAATTAGTTTTCCTTTTTAAACAAAACTCACTAATGAATGTCTCTTCTGGAAGCCAGAGAGGTGTGTGTTTGGCTGCCTTTCACTGTAACCCACCGCTAACTGACAAGACCACCACCGCCCTGGAACGCTGGCATCTACATCACAGAAGGGAGTCCAAGTAGTTTACAGAAGGAACAGATGTTACCGGCGCACACTGGCCTCCTCTAAGCCCATACAGAGCAAGTTACCCAGCTTCCTCATTCCAGATTTAGAATATGTATGGACCGACAAAAGCCTCCAGGAAAATAAAACTCTGCATGCTGGTGACTTTCTGTGCTGCCATTGTCCATCTCTTGTTACCTGGGTGGCACAAACCTGCACAGTAACAAGGCAAATCCCACCCAGCTCTGCTACTCTTGTACATCACAGGCATACTGTCTTACAACACTGCTCCCTTCTGGGAGCAGAGACCGCTGTGCCAGCATCTGTGTACAGGAAGGCAAGCAAAATACCCTTCTTTCCTAACCTTCATTCCAGATACCTCCCAATTCAAGGCAAGTACCCTGTAACTTCTTGTGAGTGCTGTTTCTAAGCAAACAGACCAACCACCATGGCCTCCCACGTGCACATCAATGGCTATTACACGTCTGTCACATACTCGGAAGAAGAAAATTTCTGCAGACCATGGTGGTATTTAGGAACTGAATGGGTGAGAAGTGAATACAGCTTTTCTCAAGAGAATCTTTTGAGTACTTCCACAGCAAGTCCAATCCATACAACACCAGCTGGGTATTCTGGTGCTCCTACAGCCTCATTGTGTACATGTAAATTCTGCTGCTACAACCATGCAAAATGGTGCACGTCAGCCTAAACCTTGACTATGTACACCTAGAGTTCTCTTTGCCCTAGTCAGATAGCCTTTTCTTTCCGTGTGTTCTAAGTCATAGTATGCATACATACCTCAAAAGTGCTCAGGGTAGCTCGTCTCTTTGCGTAGATATGCTCACAGTTGTAATCCAAATGTCATCAACAGATGTCTAACTTGAAAAAAACTTACAAGTATAAATTCCACAGGAAATAGGGAAGTCAAGGGAGGGAAGAAGATATGATTTATCAGCTTCTACATTTGCAGAGAGCTGCAGTCAGTACTGTAGGTAATTTTCAGAGTAAATCTTGACAACAAAGCTTCTCGGTAGAGGAGAAAGACCTGCCAAAATTAACGAGCGTAATAAGAAACACCATTAATACCTGATAAACAATAAACCAGCATACATATTCTGAGTCCCCTTCAGAGAAAAGAACTACCTCATTTATAATACTGCCTTTCTGCTAGCTTTGACATATTTAAAATCAGAGGCAGCCTCTGGAATTGCCTCATATTCTGACTACTTTACCCTACTACATTATCTCAAGGAGAGAAATTCTCTAAGCATTCAAATAACGTTTGATCGTATCAGAGCATGCAACACTACTTCACATCACAGATTGCCCTGATTCAGACAAACCTTTCCAGCTCAACAAATGCCTTGATGTTCATTGGGTATTTTCACACAGGAGTGCTTGTGTGACCGGTGTCAGACTGAAGAATTAAGCTGCTGTCCAAAATGAGGACCGACACAGAGCGCGACAGAAGCCCCATCACAGCATGCAGATAAGGTATGTACTCGGGGGTTCCCGCATGGCATAAACGTTCAGGAGTGTTGGCCAACTTCTGAACTTCTCTGGTTTGTATTTAAGTTAATAAAACGTAAATTTTTTGGGGCAGAGACCTTCTGTTCTGTGTTTGCACTTCACATGGTGTGTCAGATCTAGCTTCCAAATCAAAGTTCTCAATCTTATTTTGATGGAAGTGTTTTGTACTTTTGGTACATGAGTAGGATTCCTCTCTGTAAACAAAAAGGGTCAACTAGATCTGCATTACTATAAAACGCTTCTGAAACTATGAAGACATTAGATTTTGCAAAAACGCATTTAACTCCACACAAATTCCTTCTTTCCCTTTTCCTTAACACGCTCTGATTTCTGTCTTACTTCAGTTGTCTTCAGAGTTTAGAAAGACTGAAGGAGGAACTGCTTCCAGATTACTGGGTCTGTCTCATTTCTGGCCAAGGCTACTGAGGTTGTGGGTTTTTCTTTAAATCTTACTTTTTTTTATGACAAACAGTGCAGCAGAAAACATCTTTCTCTTACAGGTTGATCAGTTTTTTTAAGCAATTGAATCTGCTGTTTCATCTTGTTCTTCTTTGCCCCTTCCACGAATAGGAGGCAAAACAGAGAATTTGTTTCTTTAGGGTTCTTTGGGAACAGCCTAACACATAAGAGAGAAATCCAAAAGTAAGTCTGGGACTCACCTAATTTTTCAAGGATCAGTGACAAATGCATGAGTGTCATTTGTTTCCTGCTCTTCTATCATAAGCTTTCTTTTATTATTGTAATGTCCCGTGCCAGCAAAATTGAGTAAGTCCAGAAAAGAAACGCAATGCAGTGGAAGAAGAACCGCAAAGGTTGTGAAGGTGAAGAGAATGTGGAATACTGGTGGTTGAGTTCCATAGAACTAACATTAACAAGAACAGCAGTTTACCTGCCTGGTCTTTGTGCAACATTAGCTTTTCTGTAGGGAGCCAAAGGGGCTGGAAATGCAAGTGTCTCAAATGTAAAGCTGGGCATATTCCCTGGTAATCATCGTTAAGGTCAGCTCTTTTGTTTTTGCCAGGATAGATGTGCGGTCAATGTTTGTTTTGTGTCTGAAGCAGCTCATCACAGTTCCCAAGAAATGTCTCTTCTTATTTAAAGCCAAAATGTTCTCACTTTGCCACTGGAACCTTCCACCCAGCACGGAAATGCAGTTAAATCCAGGTGTAAGCACTGTCCAACCCCCATCTAGGAAATGCATGTGCAAGCTTTAGGATGGCACAAGCAAAGGGAGAGGGAATTTGCATCTCAGGTGGAAGAGATCCTCAGGTGGCTCTTTCATTGCTGCTGTCATCCCAGGCAACAGAACTGATCTGAGTAGGTTTAATGCTGACAATAGCCCTGAATATCCCACTGTATGTACACATTCGAATGTTCTCCCTTTAGCAACCTCCCAATGGCCATGAAAATAAACTCCAACACAAATTATGCTAAAAAAACCAAAAACCAAAGGGTGAGAGTAAAACTCCTGTGTGCAGAATTCTTGGTTTGTGCTTGTGGCCATCTGGCGTTGCTCTCCCTGAGGACACTGACCTTCCTCTCCTCCCTCTCTTGGTGTTTCATTGCCTTACCTCTTTGGTTGCCACACTGGCATTTAAATGCTGCCTTCTGGCTTTTAACTCCTTTTTCCTTTTTTTCCTCCTTATTTCTCTCTGTATGGAAGTGTGTTGGAACAGACATTTCCATCACAGCAGCATCACAGCTCATAGAAACATAACAGTCTCACTCAGTGATCTCAGGGTGGGCAAGTGTAAAGTTTTATAATATTTTTCGGTGTAATACCTACTCGTCCTCCGATCCCAGGCACGGTGCCTCTGCTCGGTGGTTGCCTTCCTCACCACTGTGCTACCTCAACCCCCTGTCCGTTAGGATGAGAGCCGAGGGAACCCCGAGGATTCCACACAGGGAGGAAGGCGTGGAGGGTCGTCTTGGGTTTGGTTCAGGAGGAATCACAAAGGCAGGAGCGACTCTAAGCTTCAGGCAACAGAGAGGTTTATTCCCTGGAACCCCAAAGTCAAAGGAGCCCCGACTAGCTCTCGACAGCAACTTATGTAGTACAATAAACAACCAATCAGGGTAAAGGCTTGGGGTGGGATTAAGGCGGGAGCTTTCAACAGCAGCAAATAATATAGAAACAGGGGAGTGGTTTGGGGATAACAACAAATCATAAACAGGGGTACAGAGAACTTTCCAGAACAACCTGTCAATCACCTTTGTGATAGACAAATAACATATTCAATAGGAACAAGGGGTGTCAACTTTGGGTGTTAACTGGGGTGTGACTACAACCAGGCTAAAC
Organism: Eopsaltria australis; assembly: GCA_034509425.1. Taxonomy (NCBI): domain Eukaryota; kingdom Metazoa; phylum Chordata; class Aves; order Passeriformes; family Petroicidae; genus Eopsaltria; species Eopsaltria australis. Next base: position 7,584 of record JAVTVJ010000165.1, on the reverse strand, counting down.
CATGGATGTTTTTATAGCAGGGGGGCGACTCCCCGATGGACCAATCCACCAGGAAGTCCTCAAGCCCCTAGGTCTCGTTTCTATATTGACAACTGCCACATCTCCCCCTTTTCTTTTATTTAAAAAAGCCCGTTGTACTAACGATACTAGAATATTTTTTAAGCAACCAAACATACTTAACACGATAACGATGACGATTAGGATCCATAAAATAGATTTCAACAAGTCCATGCCCCATTTTGAAATGCCCCAGTCACTCATTAGATGGTCCAACCAGTCTTTACTTTCAGTCCTTAGTTGAGTGAATTGTCCTTGCAGTTCTTGTAGCGTTGCATGGATGCTTTTTGAATGGGATGATAAGTTCATACAACACATCCCTTCAAAGTCCTCGCACCCGTGCCCGTGTGCGAGAAGGAGAAAGTCAATCGCCGCCCTGTTCTGCAGGGTGGCGTGCCTAGTAGTGTCCTTATCTTCCAGCAGCTGGGTCAATGCCCAGGACGTGAGGTTGGCTTGTCTGCCAAGCCAACACTCTAAATGGCCTAATTCCCCCAAGGCCTTAGCTGCCGCCACCCAGGGCACGAATATGGAGGCAGCCACCCTCTTTGAAAAACTCCAATGTTCAACAGCCGAATTGCAACTTTCGTCCCAAATTCTGAGTGATCTTTTTTGACGGGTCAGATTATAGAATTTTCTCCATTCAAGAATTTGGGTCTTGTTGGGGGTCATGAGGGTGAGTTGGCCCAACGTGCATGGCCCACCTGAAAGACGGGACGGTATCCCAGCCCAGACTCTATCTCCACAGATTAAGAATACGCCGGAGGGGAGAGTCTTCGGGACGGGCGTGGACTTGGACCGTTTGAGGACAGATCTCTCGTGGTATAGTTACACCAATTTTCAAGACTGTACACTGATCTTTTTAGGGGATGCACATCCTGGTATGGAATTTTATCATATCCTCCAAATATTTTAGCATCTTCCCACTTAGGGAAGTAGTCAAAATTGATACAAAAGTCAGCTTTGGAGGACCCCAACAGTGCCAATTCTTGGGGCTCCTCTGGTGCATGGGGAAGGGTCCTCATCCACGCATCCCAGTTGTCAACAGGTTCGGGCCTTTTACCTGCGAAGGAGGTGTCATTCATTCGCAGGGGGATACCTACTAGGCAGGTCGACATGGGATCTGAAGTTGCACCCATACTCAAACACATGCTGTCTTGGTTTAGGGCTTTGGCTAACGTGATCCAGATATTCTCTTGTGGCTGTTGTACAAGCCATCCTTCGATTCGGGGCAGGACGTTCAGCATCACCCACATCAGGGCCATGATGACTCCCGTGGTTTTCATTGTCATGGATCCTTTAAATCTAATATCAAAACAAACATGAATAACTTTTGAATCAAACCAAAACAATTTTTCAATTTTCTGATTCTTTTCAACTCCTCTCCGCCTCCCCCTTTTCTTTTACTTAAATTAGGATACAAGGTGGGATAGGGTTATTACGGGACTGTTAGGTTGGGATATAAACAAGGAGAATAAGGTAAGTGAAGGGATATGGGGTTGGAACACAGGGTAGTCTTAGAGGGAGTGTCGTAGAGGGGTTAATCATAAACTATGGCTTCTCTGTCTGGTATTCGCTGGTCGCTGATCGGTACACGTCATATCAGGTAAGTCCTTTCCCTTTCCATTTCTCCTTTTTCTTCTTTTCCATGCGACTGATGGATTGTTGTCGCTCTTATCCTTGTCTTTCCCACGATCCTCCACATACGGCTTCACATTTTTTGCCGGAATCCACCGCGGACCGCCTGGGGTGGAGACACATGCATACCCCCTCCCCCAGACGATTAACGGTGCGGGACCTAAAATTTGATGACTCTGCGGATCCTTAAACAGCACCGGCGGTCTTTCTGTCAATTTGGAATTTGTCGAATTCATGAAATGCCGGAAGACGGGGGGAGTTGGCTCACTATCAGAGCAATTTAAAAAATTTAACGTAAACAGAGCCTTGCAGAGGCGCTCAACGGGCGACTTCTCTCCTGCCTCTCCCCGCTGCTGTGTAAGGATGCGTTTAATATCTTGATGTTTCCTCTCAACTAACGCTTGTCCCGACGGAGAATGTGGAATTCCGGTCGTATGTTCTACTCCCCAGTTTTGAAAAAACTGACGCAAGGAGGCAGATACATACGCCGGTCCGTTGTCTGTTTTAATCTGTTTTGGAATTCCCAAAACTGCAAATGCCATAGTAAAATGTTTTTTGGCATCTCTCGCCTTCTCTCCGGCATGAGCCGAGGCGAAGAGAGCGCCTGAAAATGTGTCTACTGACACGTGTATATATTTCAACTTCCCGAAAGGTGTAAAATGGGTGACATCTGATTGCCAAATCTCATTGGAGTTCAACCCCCTAGGGTTGACTCCTGCGTTGAATGTAGGTATTTGATAGGACTGACATGATGGACATGTGGCCACTATTGCCTTAGCTTGCTCCAAGGATAGGTGAAACATCCTACGGAGTGCTGGCGCATTCTGGTGAAAGAATTGATGGCTAAGGCGAGCCTGTGCGAATGTGTCAGGTACGGTACACTTCATCACAGGCATCGCCAGAGCATCGGCTCTCGCATTGCCTTCAGATATAAAACCTGGCAAGCCAGAATGTGATCTTACGTGCATCACAAAATATTGATGCTGGCGGTGGGACAATAACATTACGAGCCGCGCAAGCAAACCAAATAATTTTTTATTTGGGACCTCTCTCAGTAAGGAATGCTCTGCTCTAGAAACTACTCCTGCCACATATGCCGAATCAGTTACGAGGTTGAGTGGCAGTTCCTCAAACCTCTCAAACACTCTAACTACAGCAGCTAGTTCAGCTATTTGAGGGGAACCCTCAACTATCTGAACTTCTTCGTCCCACTGGAGGGTCTCTGGATCTCTCCAAGTCAACACCGACTTATGAGAAGAGCCAGAGCCATCTGTAAAAACTGTTAGAGCATTCTTAATTGGTGTTTTACTTTGAGCCACATCAGGAGCCAATTTAAACTCAGTATTGAACAATTGGTGTTTTAGCTTTTGGTTGCCAATTTGGCCTGAGTAATTTTCGAGGGCAAGCTGGAGGTCCTCACTTTCTTGGAGCACTTCTTCAAAACTATTCTGCTTCCAAGGAACTTGGATGTACGCAAAATCACATCCTGCTAGTACACGGAGCCGGTGCCGAGCCTTAATGATCAGCTCGGCCACCAATTCCTGTGGCCTTGTTATTGTCTTGGACGATGTGTGAGGCAAGAAAATCCACTCCACGATTAGGAGCGACTCCTTGACCCCCTCGTCCCACTGAAAAATGAGACCATAATACCTTGGTGTCTTTCCCAGTACCATAAATCGGTACGGGAGAATCGGGTTAATTCTGTGTGCGTGTTTTGTGGAGATCGTAAACATTACCTTCTTGATGACTTGTTCGGCCTCTGGTGTCATGGCTATTGGGGCGTCTAGGGCTTGTCCTCCTCGTAGCAGCTCAAATAAAGGTGACAACTCTGAAGTTTTCAGTCCGAGGAGCGGCCTGATCCAGTTTATCGATCCACACAGTTGATGAAGTTCGCGCAAAGTTGACGGATGCTGCTCTAACTTCAGCAACTGCGGTGTTACCGTTGTCTCCTGGATCTTCATTCCCAAGTACTTCCAAGGTGGCATCCTCTGTATCTTTTCGGGATGTACTTGCATTCCCACGTCCTCGATGGCCTTGACAACCTCCTTTAAGGCAGAGTCTAGAGTCTCTCGGTTAGGTGAGCACACTAGTACATCGTCCATATAATGATAAATCTTTGACTGTGGAAAGGTTTTCCTAACCGGGGAGAGCACCTCCGAGACATACCATTGGCAAATTGCTGGGGAATTTTTCATTCCTTGAGGCAATACGAGCCAATGATAATGTCTCATCGGTGCCTCCCGGTTTATGGAAGGCACTGAAAATGCAAATTTCGGCGCGTCGTCAGGGTGCAAAGGAATACTAAAAAAGCAGTCCTTAATGTCTATTATAGCTAGAGGCCAATTCTGCGGTAACATTGCAGGTGATGGGAGACCTGGTTGGAGGGGGCCCATTTCCTCCATCACTTTGTTCACTGCTCTTAGATCTTGTAGCAGCCGCCACTCGTTCTTTTTTGGTTTTTTAATAACAAAAACTGGAGTGTTCCAGGGGCTGGACGATGGCACAATGTGACCCTTAGCCAGTTGTTCGGCAACAAGGTCTTCTAGGGCGCGCAACTTCTCTCCTCTGAGGGGCCACTGCTCCACCCTCACCGGTGTGTCAGTGAGCCACTTGATAGGTGGGGTGGAGCGCGCCGCAGTGGCCCCGACTAGAAATTCTGGGGTGTAAAAGGAATTTCTAGTCTCGCGCCCCATTGTGCCATCGCGTCCCTTCCCCATAACGTAAAACCTGAGGGGACAATATAGGGTTTTACGCAAGCTACCCGTCCTTCCGGACCCTCAATGGAGATGTTTGTGAGGCTCCTTTTGGGGGTAATTTGGCCACCCACTCCGACTAAGTTTCCTGGGGAAGGTTTTGTTCCCCATTCCGCTGGCCATTCTGTCTCTGCTATAACAGTGACGTCGGCGCCTGTATCTAGCATTCCCACTCGATCTATTTCGGAATGCCCATTTCGCAGTCTACATTGAAAAACAGGCTTGTCTTTTCCCACAACACTTGTCCACCACACACACGGTGTGCGAGCATTTCTAGGTATATTCTCGGGCAGCACAATCGCTTGTGCCAGCCAGGTACCTTTTGGAAGAAACCATGGTATGTGGTTGGGTTGTATGGTCACTGCAATGTTCTTCCCCGGTGTGTAAGTCTTAACTTCAGGAATCACAAAGATCCCCGGTGGACTCTTATTGGAGTCACCAATAATTAATACAGTCACGGGTGTCATGGGTGGATTTTTAACTGTCGCAGGAACACGTTGGGTGTCATCACGCGTTATATGTTCAACAAAAGCACTCACCAGTTGGAGTCTCTCAAATGGTGTAGGTGATGAGTCTCCTGGATAAAGCTGTTGGTGTTGGATGTTTCTAGGCTCTAATGGTGTAGTGTCATCAGAGGTAGCAGTCCTTAATTTGTTGAAGGAGCGCGAGGCTGCTTCGCGCTCCCATCCTGGGTTCCCGACCAGTAGGGTGAGGGTGTTTGAGGGATCCACCATGGCATCGTTGGTGGGTACCATCCCCACGGCGGAGGATTTGGTGGCGCTTGCGGTTGTGGTGCTGGTGGGAAAGACTTGGCAGAATTGTTAGCTTGAGTCTTATTCTTATTTAGTTTTGGTTTTTTACAGTCCTTTGCAAAATGTCCAGTTCCATTACAATTGAAACACTTTTGTTCTTGTTGACCTGCATTTGTCTTTGATGTCTCCTTAGTATATTGAGTTTCTACTGGATATGTCACTTTACATTTATGTCCACACATTTTTGATTCATTCCCTGGTACACGTGGTTTAATTTGTGCACACTTTTCTGTAATTTGCTCAATCGTTGGTGGGGGGTCAATGGGAAACATCTCAATAACTCGTTTACACTGTTCATTTGCATTTTCTTTAGCTAATTCAGTTAGCATTTCTCTCAGCATCACTGGATTGCTGATAGCTTTACTCATCGCCTCCCTGAGGCGATCCACAAAGGCTGTGAAATTCTCATCCGGGCCTTGCCGGATCGTTGTGTAACTAACTGGAGGCCCCATGTCAATAGACATGGTGAACAAAATGTTTTTTGCTGCTAACTGTACATCCCTTAGTATTTCCTCTGGAATGTTATTTGCTTGGTCACGAGGTTTGGATTGATTCCCCTCCCCCACAAGATGGTCTATAGTAATATTGGCTTTATTTGGGTCACCTTTATATGATTCAAGCAACTTTGTTAATTCTCTTCTCCATCTTTTGTCCCATATCCAGTAGTGACTCTCAACTAAAAGACTTGACATCAGCGTTTTGATGTCATCAGGTACTAAGACAGATGTTTTAAAGGTTGCATTTATAAGTCCTTTAAAATATGCTGAATCTCTTCCAAATTCTTTTGAGGCTTTACAGATTTCTTTTATCGTTTGTTGTGGGAGAGGCTCCCATCTGGGATTGGCACCTGTCCTATTGTATGTCACTGGTGCTACAATGGGTGTGGGCAAGGCTGCTGCCAAGGCTTGTTGGCTATAGGCTTCAGGCACACCCCCTTCCGGTGTAGACCCGTGGGAACCGAAAGCCTGGGCGTGGGAAAGTGGAAGGGGGGCGGGGTTCCCAGGGGAGGAGACAGGGAGGTGGGCGGGGTGCGCGACGGCAGGGGTGGAGGGTGTTGGGGGGTGGAGCTGGGAAGGAGGGAGGGGACCCGTAGGATTGACATCGCCGGCCGCAGAGGGTGGGACCGACGCGTGACCAATCGACGCCAAGGGGGTAGGGCTAGGGAAGGGGGTTAGGGGGTTCCCGCCGCGATCTCCCGCGCATGCGCCCTGAATTCCGCATTGCGGCAAAACTAATTCAATGGTATACCGTGGCGCAGTGAAAATTCCCCTGCCGCCATCTCCCGATGGCGCAGTAAGAATTCCCCCGCCGCCATCTCCCGATGGCGCAGTAAGAATTCCCCCACCGCCGTTCCCCGATGGCGCGGGTTTAAATTCTATTAAACTATTATAACGTGGGGAGGGACACACAACCGGTGCAACTGGGGACGGAGGGAAAGGAATAAGGGCTGGGGTGGGATCTGTCTTGGGTGGATCCGTCCCAGGACAGAAGGGGTCGGTGGGATCACGAACAGAATCGGAGCTTCTGTGGCTCCGGATTTCTCCCTCACGCTGCTCGCTAATGAGGGGTATCCTGCCGTTTTCCACACCGGAGGGAAGAGGGATCGGGTTAGTGGCATTAGGTTCACTTTTCGGAGAAGGGGGAACAGCTTTATCTAAACCAGAACTCTTCTCCCCGTTGTTAGATAAAACTCGATAAATCGCGATTTGTAACCCGAAAAATTTCTGAACTGCAAATCGCCCCTCGCTGTCACATTCGTTTAGTTTAAATCCTACACGATCCCAAAATTCTAAAGTAAAAACCTCTTTTGGTGCTTCAAAAGAAACATTTTCGATTACCCACTTTACAAATTTCCGTAATAACTTTTTGTCAAATTTTTCCCCTGAAGTAACTAACTGAACTTTTAAACCATAATAAATAAATGAAAGCTCCTTTTCCCTCTTAGCAAGGTGGTTGCCCATCCTTACTATAGAAGAAAACTCCCCCACCTTAAACTTAAAAAAAACGCGGCGGAACAAAGTCCGAGCACTCACTTGCTCTGCGAATTCTTCTCCGAATTCTTTTTCGCCGGCTTCTTCAAATTCCCCTCTCTTCTCGAGGGTCCCCTCTCTTGTCGAGGGCAAACCGCCAAAAGAAATCCAAAGAAATGAGGGGGCCTTTGTGGAGTGAGCTGCTTTCCCGCTCCCGGAGCCGGGGGTCGCAGCTCGACCTGCAGAAGCTGCTTTCTTAAACGAAAGGCGGTTTCGCAGGAAGTGGCCCGCAACGGCGTCTTCGCTGCTGGTAGCGAGCTGTCTTTCGTGGTTCCTCCAGGAACCACTCACGTTGGG
>JAVTVJ010000164.1:0-103958 GCA_034509425.1 Eopsaltria australis | reverse complement strand
AGTTGTTAGGCTGCCTGCCCTCCTCACAGGTGCCTTTACCTCAATGGAGAGGAGCTGCACCTAAGAATTATTGCTATGTCAGAGGGCACTCCTGATGCCAATGACATTTCTGACTGTTTACATGAAAGACAAAAGCAGTGGCTGCAGGGCAGTGTTCAGTGATGCTGACATGTGGACAGTGGCTGTTACCTCACTTCACATGGGACACCAGATCACTGCCACTCCAGAAGAACTAATACAGGGTGTAAGAAGCTTCAAATACTGAAAATTGCCCAGTTACTTCAAATGCACATTGCTAATTGTCATAGCTTAGTCCTGGTGATTTGTGCCCCTGAAAGATGACGTTAACAAAAGCTGTATGGTAAACACAAACTACAAATCTGACTTGAACAGCAGTAACTGGGACTATTTTTAATATGTTAGGGGGAAAGAATAAAAGAACCCCAATCCTTGTAAATGCAGAATGTTAATTTTCTTCAGTGAGATTATCCTGTTTTATTGTGATATGTTTCTTTAATAGCTATTCTACTGCAAGGTATTAACAGACATTACAAATGGATTTTTTTTTATGCTTTATTTGCAGGTGTTGAAACTCTGGTTGCATTACTCTGACAACATAATATGGAAAAATAAACATGCCCCCTGCTCCCTATTCAACAGGTGTCTGGTTATCACTGCCTCTGTTTCTTAAAGCTTTGGAAGAGCTCAGGTGATAAAAAGAAATGCTGTAAGTGGAGTTTAGACCCTTGAGTAGCACTCAGCACTGCAAGAAATATGGGTATAAGGTGATTTTAGGCAGATCAGGGTTCAGTGGAACTATTCAGATGGCCCTTCATTGTAGGAATGGTGTTAAAGAGTATTTGACAAAAAAACTACAGGTGATTTTCATCATCATTAAGAAGCCCAAATAATTTCAGCAAAACTTGGCAGGAACTCCAAACGGTATCAAAGTAGAAATTTACCTGGGAGAATTCAAGTAAAAATCAAGCTGATTTTATCAGAACTTTTCAAAAAACATGCTGGAAACTCTGCACATCAGTCTCTATGTCATGTTAGAATTTCAGTCCACACATCAAAAAACTCCCAAGTATTAAGATGAAAAAACAAAACTGGGGGGTTTTGTTGTTGTTTGTTTGTTTAAAAGCCACTGCCAGATGCTTCTGTAATCCCAGCCTCTCATCTCATGAAGCACTGTCCGTGTTCCAGACAAAGGTATATCCTGCATATTTTGCTGTATTACTGCAGAGTATGTCTGATACCAGAAAAAGATTTCTCCCCTACTATGGTGTCATATTGGTGCATCTTTTTTCTTTATATCTTTAATGCAGTCAGATTTTTTTTTTTTTTCTAAATTGAAAACAAATATTCCAAACTGGCGAGTCTGTAATGTAATTTCCAAACCAGTGATGTAGTCCTTTACCTAGTTAACGTTGCTGTTTTGCAAGGATGAAAGGAAAAGCTGGTGGAAAACTGCTGTGAATTATTATAATGTGCTGAGCTGAACATAATGCAATGCTTGCAAGAAACTGAGTTTACATAATTCTTTCTCATAATGAGAAACAAGATTTCTTAGCATAGTGCCTCTCATGAAATGGAATAGAACATATGGTCAGAAGAGGTTTATGAAAAGGTTAGTTAATCTGGCTGCTCATCTCAGACATGACCAGTGGGGGTATAGGAATTAATGTTCTTCAGTCCAACCTAAGCTCTCTGCTGCAACAGTATGTTGACAGCAGCTGAAACAAGTTCTCTGTGAGCACAGAAGGTTCCCTGAGTAACAGCTCTGGGTGCATCCATGTGAAACAGTTGTGGTGATAGGGGCAACAGAGAACAAAGAGGCCAGTGATAACAGGACTAGAGACTTTTCACAGGAGTCACTTTTTATTTCAAGATACTTAGTGGGTTGAGGTGCAGCATTTTTCTTCTTGTAAGCAAGATGCTCATTCTGGCTTTCTTCTCCCTGAATAGCTGTTAGAACAGAGCTAGACCACAGAGCAAAACGAAAAGTATTGTGGGGGTGGAGTGAATGTGTATTTAATTTTCTCTTACATCACTGGTTTTCTGTTCCATCATTATTGTAATTTGTCTTCCATCTGGTCCTTAGTTCTGGAAAAATCCACTTCCTTAACAGGATGAGGAAGGGAATGACCATGTGTTGAAGCATTCAGACTTCTCCCTTTCATTTGTGCAAATCTCCAAGAAGCTACTAAGACATAATTTTTAAATGTTTGATGATCTCCAGTGTCCCCAAAAACAAAACACTTGCTGTGTGTGTGTGTGAAAGTACATTCTGAAAGTTAGCAAATATATGTTACAGGTATGTGATATTCACTTCCCAAAATTTACCTTTCATTTTCACTCTAAATACTTTGCTCAGTTAGAAAGAGAATGGTCAAAGGAAAATGAGCATCTGTTATCCAGACATCAAGCTCACATGCAACCAAAAATGTTCCTCTGGCTTCAGTATTGAGGGAAAATACAACTACAGGATCTGTCAGTAGTTGGAGTGGCTATAAAAGAGAAGCTGCTTAGCAAAAATAAGTGAACTATGAAAACCATATAACCTTTTAATACTGAAAATATGTATCTCTAAGAAATCTAATAATTTAGAGTTGGACATTCTTCAGGTAAGTGCATATGAGTGTGTGAATGGCTATTCACCCAACAAGATGGCTCTGAACAGGAAATACCCCTGGTCACTTTATTAAACATTTATCATTGGTGCACAATGAGAGGTGAAAGTTGGGATAAACAAACTTAGAAATGTCATTCCTTTGTGAGCCTGCTGTCCATCTTAGCAGCAGTTGCCTTACATTAAAAGGGTTTATTCTGAAAATCATTGGTACTGAGTCCTACAGTCTTTTGTCCCAACAGCGCTGCTGAAGACAATGGAAGTGCACCATATGAAATCAACACCACGCAAATAATTCACTTACTGTGTGTTGTACTATTTGCTCAAAAGGACTTAAAATTTTTGTAGTCAGAATGTTCATTTCCATTGTACTTATTCCACTAATACTTTCTACTAATTTCACTGGATGTCAGATCACACTTTAGGTCAGCAGTTATGCTGCAGCCTGTTAATCACACAGCAAAGTAGCTGACAGCAAGCAAACATCTGAGAAAAAGATAAACAAAGTATTTTAATGATTTTTTCATGATTTTTAGGAGTTCAGCATTTGCTCAGGTCATCAGTCAGAAAACTGACATTCAGAGACCTTGCATCCCTTTTAAACACACATTTAATACTTTATTTTAAAAATACAACCAAGACACAGTCTAGAAACACACAAAGCCAATACAATTTAAATTAAGGTTTTCTTACATAAAATATTTTAATATATAATTTCTTTCAAAAAAATACTGGGTGTCACTGAGGGAAATGCCAAACTAAAAAAAAAAAAATCCCCTCTGCAATATCTTTGCCCCAGTATTCTTATAGCTACAAGTAAGACTTCAGTGGCTAGCTGGTATAAATATCCTTTCAAAGAAGCATTTCCAAATTGCCTTGAAGTAGAATGTCAACATCATTTTTCTAACATGAGTACTTAACAAGTTACCTGGGACTCGGAGAACGTTTCAGCCCTTTTCTGTTCAAAAGAACGTATTTTAGCTTCACTCATCTTATCTGAGTCTGCCAAAACATAATGTCTGGGAGAGTATGACTCTGACAAACAGCTAAGTAACCTCAGGATTTCTGTTGTGTGCCCACCTGTAAAACAAAACAAACTGCAATTAGTATGTGAAAAATTTCGTAACTTTCCATTTCTTCAGCTGAATCAGTCACTTTTCACTTTAAAGCATATTAGTACTACTACCACCAGTGAGAAAGTATCTTCTGAGAGTAAAGGGTTCAATCAGAGGATGGCTGAGACTGCTTAAATAACATGGAGGGAACTCAGCTCCCAGGGAAGCAGCATGGATGGATGTTTTCCAGTGACATGGGATTGAACCAGGGTCACACAGGGGTCTGGTGTTTGTGTTTAATGTCCTGTGCACGGTGCAGAACAACCGGGCAAAGAGTGACACTGCTGTGTGCACTCAAAGGCCACCCCATGGTGCGATGGCCAAAATGAAGCTGGATAGGATCCAGCTGAGAGCTGCACCTTGGAAACAGAACTGCCACGGATCCTGCCCTGTGCCCAGTGCTGTCACCTGCCAGAGCAGGGGCTGCGCCATCCCAGCTCGTCATACTGAAACCAGCCACAGCAGGGTCAGCCACAGCAGAGCCACCCTGCAGCCACAGCAGGGTCACCCTGCAGCCACAGCAGAGCCACCCTGCAGCCACAGCAGAGCCACCCTGCAGCCACAGCAGGGTCATCCTGCAGCCACAGCAGTGTGGCCTCTGGGTGCTGGCAGAACAAACAGTCCTGCTGCAGCCGCTGCTCCGAGCACTGCCCTTGAACGGGCCTTCACAACCTTCTAACTGCAGGCTCACTCTGCCCCAGAGCTGAACTGGCACTGAACCAGAGAGAAGGGGAGGGTGTACGCACTGTGCTTTTTGGGAGCTAGGTTAATTTTTTTTTTTTTTGGTCATTTGAGTTTCCTGAAGAGCAGTTAGAGGGATATTGTAAGATGAGGAAGATTGTGTGCATAGGTAAAGTGGAGCAGTCTCACCTTTTACCTGTTGGACAGGATGAGACCAACATCAAACCACACCTGTAAATGTGCAATGTAAGTGTTTATTGGAAGTGTTACTTTTCTCTCTAATGGAAGCTGCAGACCAAAACAGTAAATTAAACGTATTCCTACCACCTCCTGCTGTTCAGTGCCACTAGGCTCCCAAGAGACCTTTGTTGCACAGGTTAAGGACTGTGAACAGCTGACAACAAGGAGAGCTATGTTGCAGCATTGAACGAAACTTGGCCAGCTGACCCCAGTCAGCCAAAGGGATATTCCATACCATATGGCATCAGCTCAGATATATAAGGGAAGGAAGAGAGGAGGAGGAGGAGGCCTTTAGGACTCATCCATGTTTGCCTCCTCGAACAACCGTCACGCGTGCTGAAGCCTTGCTTCCCAGAAAGTGTCCGGACATTGCTGCTGATGGGAAGTAGAGATTGATTGTTTTTCTACTCTGCTCTTGCACGCGCAACTCTCGGCTTGCTTGTTCTATTTTTTCCCCCTGCTGTAATAAAACTGCTTTTTCTTACCTTGGTAGTTTTTCAGTATTATTCTCTCCCCTCTCCCAGTGGGAGAGGGAGTGATAGAGTGACTGAGTGGGCACCTGGCACCTAGCCGGGGTCAACCCACGACACAAGGTCAGCCCACCACAAGATACTGTGTTGAACTGGTGTACTATAGACATTTATAGTTTTTTCCTTGTCAGTTTTTCCACAGTGAACTTGGTTTTAGTACCTAACAACCAATCTTGGTCTCTCTTTAGAAGGTAAAGTGAATAACAAGCAAGAACATACTTCTTTGAGCTTCTCTTAACATTTCAATTACCACAAGGTCAGGATGGAGAAAGTAATGTACATGTGATTATTCAAAATCTTGTGAGGTAAACTGGAGCAGTCTTCTACATATCAGGTGAAGGTGTCTTCCTCTAACAAATTGTCTCCCGTCAAACTTTGCTGAAGATGGGCATTAGGCCAGAATCACAATTGCATTTTCTTTTTATTCCGCCACAAACTCTACAGTAGTTCATATTCACTTCTTAACCATATTAAAACACTTGCTACATATTTTCTGTGATTAAGTCAAACAACTTTTTAGATTTGGCAACAGCATGGATTCAGAACATCTTATGACATTGCACTGTACAGTCTGGACCCAGGCTGCATATTTTTAACATTGTGACTCAAATCAATTAGTTTACTGCACCTTCATCCCTTACCTGGGTGACAAAGGAGACCTCCTGCCTAGCCCAATAGAACTAAGTATTCCAGAAGTCAGTCTCTCTTCAGACAGTTGACTCTGGCTGCCCTGGATTGACAGCAGTTATCAAATTACAGATTTGGTCAGAACGGTGTCATCTTGCTCCATCTGAACCAAGGATAACTGCATGGCTTTATGCCACCAAAGAAACACCTTTGCCTCTTCCTTTGCTGAGCTTTAGGAAAGATTTAAAGAATAAAATAAAATACAATAAAATAAAACATAAATTTTAATAGTCAGATGCATAGGTTAAGAAGTTTGTCTCTCTCCCCATTAGACCCATGAAGAAGTCAGATGGTTAAATATTGATAGCTAATCTTACTACATCAAAATAGCATTACTATACTACATCATCAGTTATTATAATGCTGTAATTACTATTGTTATGGGTTTGATGCAGACATCAGTATGCAGGTTTTGAGGGCCTGTAAGAGGTGTCCTGGGTTAGTCAGGACGGGTCAAAATCTAGGAAGTGACCTGTGCTGCAGGAAGTGATACAACTTCCTTCCTGAGAGAGAGAGCCAATAACCAGTTAGTTTTAAGGATTGATATATAGGTAAACCAATTAAAAGTTGATCTGCCTTCGAGGAAAAAATCATATATAAGCAGAGAACCTCTGAGCCTCTTCCTCTTTCTGCCTGCTGTTGCTCAGAGTGAAGCAGCTCCTCTGCTTCTCTCCCCAGTAACGCTAGGCCTTCTTCTTCCACTTCCCCCCTGCCCAGAGTGGGGGGGGGAGGGACATTTAGAATGGCCATGTAGCTGCAGCTGGCCGTGGGAGAGGAACCGGCCAGAGCTCTTGGGAGATACAGTTCAGCCGACATGTCAGTTACACTAGACAGGGCTGGGCCCCCTGCTCCGGGCCAGGCAAGGACTGGGCCGGACTCCATCCGGTTCGGGCCAGGCCATGGGCTGTCACCCTGGGCCCGGCCAGCCCTACCAGGTCAAGCCAGCTTCCCAGAACCAGGCCACAGAGACCCTGAGTGCTTCTGCCATCCAGCTCAGACTTTTCAAACAGCCCGGCAAAGACCACGTGATCGTCACAATGCCGGAGAGAGAGATCGAGAGAGAGATTAACTCTTTCCATGCCTGGACTAAACTTGCAGTCACCCATCATTCCTTGCACAGAGAGAGGGACAAGTGAGGACATCTACATAAATGCAGCATAGAGACTTTACAGTCAGTGAGGAAAGCAGAACTGATACCTAGAGGGAGGTGTATGAGAAGTTCTTCGATAGTGAAGCTGAAAATTCTTTTGGGGAATCGTGGTTGGAGACTGAGCTAATAAATTCCCTGAAATATATAAAGGAATAGTCCAAAGGGGGGATGTGATGTTCTAATGGCAGCCAGTGAGCCAAGGCACCTGGGTGGAGATGAGTAGGTGCAGAAATAAGTGCAGCCTAATTTGAAGCTTGAGCCGAGACACAGAAGATGCTGTGAGCTGTCCCTGGTCGCAGGGAATACTGGAGAACTTGTGTTGCCAAGAGAACCTGAGTTGCTAGACACAGAAGAAGGGGATTTTCTTCACTGCTGCAATAGAATTGCTCATCCTTAAAAGGGTACCCCATGGACTGTCATGACCCCCCTGTAGTAGCTGTGGGAAGGCTACTGGTGTGGGGGGAGGGATCCATCACAAGCAGATTTTCCTCCTGGGTGGCGGCTGGTGGAGAGGCTGAAGACCCATAAAAAACTGTATTTTCTTACAGGGAATCCATGGTATAAGCAAAAGAGACTTCTCTCCCTAAATGAACTGAAACAAGGACTATTTCAGAGGTGGTAAACTGACTGGAGGTCAAAGTGTTGTCCTTTTGTGTGTTTTCAGGGAGAAAGAAATGGAGATGTGGGGGGAGGAGGGGTGGTCTGAGGAGTTTGTTCTGGTTCTTGTCTTTTTTTTTTCTTTTGTCCTCTTTGTCTTAGGTGTATTAATACACTTTCTTTATATTCTATCAAGTTTGAGCCTGCTTTGCCTACTCCTAATCCTCATCTCACAGGAAACATCAGGTAAATTTTTTAAGTGTGCTGGCATTTGGCCAGAAACTCGAATATGTAAGCTGAAACCACTACAGAGGACAAAGAACAGTGCTTCCTTTTAAGCTTTACAACTGAGAATAAATGATCTTACAGACATAAGGGCATTTAAACTTTCCTAAGAATTGGAATAAAAGAAATAAAGCTGTATTCCTCTTTTTCCCCCCCTTTACTTACCAGAAAAACACTTGAGGAAGTTGTCTTGGTTTGACAGACAGGTGTCTGCCCAGGAAGGCAGGAATCTCCCTTGAAATGGAAAATATCACCCCGTCCCCTCCAAGTTATTATAAATTTGAATCTATGGGGTGTTGCGGTGGTTGAAGCCACCCCAAGGGTGGCTGAAGACGAGACAAACAAGCCCGACAAGTGGTGGGAAGGCACCACTGTGACATCTCCCCCCTGAGTTTATAATGGTTCCTTCCTGTTACAGTTGTGTTAATTCAGTTCCAAGGGTTGGTCAGTTATCTCCCTGCCTCCCTTTAAATATTCATATTGTTCGAGAATGTTCCCCCAACCTCGACATCCCATTGCCCTGGCCCCCTTTTCCCCTCCCCTACTCTTCCCTGGTTGGCCTCCCTTGCATTGTCCCTCCACCATTCCGCCCCTGAACCCTGTCCCTACTGGTTGACCCTCTCCATATAAAAGTTGATGTTCTACCCTGTCTGTCTGTCTTTTGTCCCTGGACCCTTCTGCGCTTAATAAACTCAGGAATCCATACAAAAGACCCCTCTCATCTCTTAATCTGGTGTCACTTCTTCTTCAAGGAGTGTCTTTGGCTGCTATCTCACCAGCAGGGCTGTAGCCTGCAGCTAGGATCAGCAGGATCCTGCCAGGGGACCACCGGGTGCTGACGAGAGCCCTGGACCAGGAGCCCTTTGGAACACGTGGGGCTGTAGGTCTGTCTCAGACCCCGAGGAGAAGAGTTATGTTTTGTAACATTTTATTTACAAAGGGGCTTTCAGGCAAAGATATGGGAAAAGGAATAACATTTCTTTACTAGTATGTATATGGTTAACAAGGCAAACAAACAACAGTGACAGCAACAACAAATGAAAACAGAAACCCAGTAACAGCCTTCTCTCAGCTGTAAGGCACTTTCCCTTTTGGTGTAGTTAACAGTCAGAGCCAGCAGGGCAGGTGCACTGATTCCCCCACGGCTGCAGGGGGCACTGTGGCACGAGTTCATCTGCCTCTCTGCATGTGGTTAATTGTGGGTGCAGCCAGCAGAAGGGATGGAAAAGGGGTTAGCTTTACAAATCCCCAGGGGCAGTCGGTCCCGGTGCCCGTCTGGATAGCAAAATGAGCTGTAGCAGGAACCTTGGAAGCAGCAAGCAGCGATGGCTGGTCCCTGGGTCTGGGTTGTGCAGAGGAGGCGGGCCCCAGCAGAGAACGGGGTGTTCCCAGGTCCTGGTGCAGCAGGCGCTGGCTCTGAGCCCCCCAACAGCAGAGAAGCAGAAAAGCAAGCCAGCAAGCCCAGTCACAGTGCCAAAGGAAAAGAAACAAAAAGAAACAGGCTAAACCCACAAAAGCAACAGTATCCCTAGTCAGAGACACCAGCTGCGTGGCAAACTGAAAAGCCCACCCAGAAGGAAGGAGCTGCTCCTTGCTTGGCTTCCAACTCTTGCCGGAAACCCCAGTCTGGCTCTCACTCATCTCGATACTCCTGGAGCCAGGGGAATGGCAGGGGAGGGGGAGGGGCAGCAACCAGCCTGGACACAAAATAAACAAACAAAAAACCCAAACATGATATGGGATAAAAAAAATCCCCAAGACAAAAGTACTAGCTGTAGTTTCCACAAAAAAATTAGAATATTAATATGATCTAGAAAAGGAATCATTGAAGTTTTTTGCTAAGCAAAGCACAAAGGGAAGTTCCCCCTAAGATTTTTTAAATCTTTCCCCAAGGAGTATACAGTTTAGGTTAACAAGCTCAGATTTTCCACATAAAGCATCAGCATGAGTTTCCTGCATCAAACTATCCTCACATTACTCTGCCAGTCATTTCCCATTCCAGGTTTAATCTGCTGTGTATGGTGACTTTGCCATCTCCTTCACACTTTGGCAATAAAATTACTGTGATACCTACAACAGTGAAAGTATTCTTTGAATTTCATGAAACAGTGGGAAGATGCATGTTCTTTCATGACAAATATGATCATTATCAACATTAATATGGAAAAATATTCACCCTGTTTGCTAAATACTGGCAACATCAGCAGCACTATAAAGAGAGATGTTACATACTTTAATTACAAAGTATTTATATTTTAACCCCAAAGTTATGCATCCTTTCCCCTAGAATACTGTTATCTAGAAAGATTTTTTACAGTGATACAGGCTCTAACTCTGAGCACCCCACCAGATTCACTGGCTTCAGATTTGGTTCCAAGCTGCTGAACAGCCCTCATCAGGAAGCTTTGAACACCTGGTCTCTCAGAGTGTCAAACTGAAAATTTAGCACATAACTCATCCCACCTAATGGACATTCTGGAAAGTGGAACCCAGAGAGATTTAGCATTTGCTTAAAGTAGCTTTAACTGAGCACAAATATAGGCTACCTTTGAAATAAAGCTTCTCAGACTCAAAACTGACCCAAACAGCACAGTGTTTAAGTAAATAAAATTCCTTCTTCTGTTTAACCATGTCTTGGTTTAAGACAATTAAAAGGAGAACACTCTGGAATGAGTTTCCTCCCTTTATAGGTTTAACCAATCCCTGATGCCTGAAGGATTTTTCTGCTTTTCTCCTGAATACTTCTTACACTGTTCCCTATACTCACAAGTATTAGCATGCATACTTGTGATGCTTTAGGTGATAGTTTAGCCTGGTTTCATGGTGTTTAGTACGCCGGTAGACTAAACACCCCTGAAACCACGTAGAGTTAGAAGACCAAACACTCTGTTTTCGTGGGCCCTCAAGGTCTCCTAGTAGGACAGATTTTGTAAACTAGAAGTTAGCCCACCCAAGCCCCTTATTGGGCCCTCCTGGTAGATATGCTAATGTGTAGAGTCTTTAATTGTATACTCTATTGGGGGGACGGGGCTTTTTGCGATGCGTTCTACCTGGACGGCAGAAGCCATCGAATGAGATCCTATTAAAATACCGAGGTAAACAACCCCCAACCCTTTCACCGTGTCTGAGCCTTTATTTCCTAAGACCAGAAAAAGGCATCATCCCTTTCCACCAATAAGGAACAAATATGAGTAGATGTAGGTGAAAAAAATAACAGTTTAGTAACAAGCAGAAGAGCAACAGGCAAAAATAACAGTAAATAACTGCTAGATACAAAATTGCTAAATCTTACCAATCCCACGGGAAGGTAGGAGCTCATGGAGCAGTTCTAGCAGGAGATGAAAACTTGCTGGATCATATGGGGTCCATGCTGCAGCTCCCCACCTCCTATCACCACCTACTGGGATCCACTGGCACTGGTGCTGTTGTGCTCCTCGCTGCAGCTGGGTGTGTCTGGGGGAAAAGACCAGTCTCTCAGGTCTGACATGGAGTGCCCCAACCCCCAGGAAACAGCCCACTTTCATGTTTAATAATGCCCACAGCAGGAATACAGCATACAAGGAAAGTCAAATGAGCTGGGCTGGTGCAATTGGTGTGTTGTGCTGGTTGAGGCCATAACTGGAGTCTCTGATGAGCCTAAGGGTCACAGAGGTAGAAACTCGATGATAGGACAGCTCCGAAGTTTGAAGTCTACCCCTGGGCTGTGGCAAAGTAGTTTCTCCCCCACATTACCTCACCACATTATCTTAATCCTCCTATGTTAGTTGGCCCGTTGGCCTCCCCACCACTTTACCCCTTATATGTATTTGTTCTGGCATGTTCTCTCTTCCTTGACACCCCATTGGTCCCTGGTTCTCTCACTCCTCTCCTCTCCTCTCCTCTCCTCTCCTCTCCTCTCCTCTCCTCTCCTCCTCTCCTTTCCTCCTCTCCTCTCCTCCTCCCTCCTCTCCTCCCTCCCCCTCCCATTGGCCACTGTTATGTCACCCCACCTTGTCTTCACCCCCTAGCCCTCAGATTATTGGCTACTGGTGTTCTCCCCTCCCCTTGTTGTACCCAGTATAAAACCCTGTACCCTCCTTTGTTCAGGGTTCTTTGTCCCTGGAGCCCTCTGAGTGTGGACCTAATAAACCCCTTGGAATTCTACACAAAAAACCCCTCCTGCCTATTCATCTCCATAGATGCTGCAAGACTTTGCATGTGAGTGGCTGCTTGTTTCCACCTGCAACGGTGAGACTGTGCATGTGTGGGTGCATCGGTCCATTGTCTACCACTGCTCCGTGTTACACGGCGCCAGAACAGGGACTTCAGCTGGGGTTCCCTGAAAGTGTCCCTGGCAGTTGGAGGCTGCCAGGAGTCATGATTGGTGCAGCTGCCACCCTGAGGTAAGGTCTAAGTTTTATTAGACCTGTATGGAGGGGCAACCGGCAACCCTTTCAGGGTGAGGGGATTGGCTGAACCTGGATGACCATCACTGAGAGTCTCTGCTGTGATGCCTTAGGTTTTAACTTTTTATTTTCTACATCAGGACTGCTCTAGTGTATGACTCTAAGACTCCATAAATTGTCAGCTAGTGTTCTGTTACTGTCATTTAGATGAAACAATTTCTCTCTAAGCCTGAGTTTCAAGGACATACTGTTTCTCCAAAAGCGCAAAATGTAAACAACCATGGACAGCAGTGAAGAGAAGAAGGGGACAAACTGGGGATGGGACTTCAGGACCCGAAACTGTAATTGGACAATGGGTTTCTGATATGCAGATGGACCGAAGGTATATCTGTCCAAAAAGCACGTGCTAGGCGTCCATTTTGGGTGTAGTCTCTGCAAGACTCCTGCATGGCCCAAAGTGTACCTTGTTTTAATAAATACTTCTTTTATTCTTTTAACTCTGTCCAGCTTCTGTTTCAGGTCAGCCTTTCGTAAGGCATCAAGTGAAGGATGAAGAGGAAGTAGTACCCTTGCAACAGGAGGAAGAGGCAGGGTCAGAGTTAATCATCCAATCCCTATCCCCAGGTGAGCTGCAAGATATGCAAAAAGACTTCAACCACCAGTTGGGAGAGCCCCTGGTGACCTGGCTGCTTTGATGCCAGGATAGCATGGCCCACAATATGAAACGAGATAGTGATGAAGCCAACCACCTGGGATCCCTGTCTGTTGCCCTGATTTTTACAGTATGCTGTGTTGATACTTAGTAGCAAAGGTTCTCATAGATTTTATGTAAACATAGTCCATGTTTAGCTAACCAGCCAAGGATTGTTTTGTACCTTTGGTATTGTTTGTCATTCCTTTCCCAAAGGCAGAGAAAGTTGATGGACTGGGTTTCTCACCTATGGAATTGGAGAGGTGGTAACCTCATTGTCCAATCCATGATTGTATATGAAAAGGTATGAATGTAAGAATAAAGAGAGGCTGGCTCTTTTCTGCTCTTCTCTCCTGCCAGCCTTGGTGACTCTGTGACCTGACTGAGTGCCTGATTCTTTCATGTCCGCCCGTGCGACACCTGTCCTGGGATGTGGGCATTGAAAAGGGGCTTGTGAAGAGGACAGAAACTCTCAGCCTTTGGAGGTGATACCAAAAGGGTTAATTCAAGTTTTCCTGTGCCTGTGAAACTTTTAGCAGAGAAATAAGGCATGCAAAATCTGCTTCTCTAGCAAGGACAGTGGAAGGTAAGAAGATGACATCTGACTCAAGAATGCAGTAATAGACAAAACAAAGGACTGAATCTGGTAACTTGGGGTGGGATTTATGGTAATGGGTAAATTGTAATATGCATGTAGTGACTGTACATAAGCAACAGGCTTTTAGAATCACAGGTCCACATAGGGTTAGAAGTATCCTTTGTGCACATCAGGCCTGAGTAAATTATGCCCTCTTTAACACAACTTTAGTGTTAAGGAGTCTTATTCATCTTATTCCAGTATTTTACACATTTGGTAACAGTAATTGGTCACCCAGGTGGGACCTCAGCCTTGAGCCTTGGCAGATCTGTGGCCAATAGATGTCTATCTGGCTCAGAGGGGTTCTCGGGGAGACCTCAACTTCTGACCATCTGAGGCTTGGGGGCAAGATCCTTGGGTAAAGGCATAATTTGAATAATTTTGGGATTATTGACAAGGGGTAAGATCGCAGTTACTGGTAAGGGGGTTTGAGACCCCCAGAAGAGGGTTCAAGTAAGGGGGTTCACAGGGTTCAAGTCTCTGGGTAAGCTTACCAAAAAGGGAGGTGTTTGAGTTTCCTCTCCCTGGCGGTTACCAAAAAGTAATGAGGGTTCAAGGCCTACTGGGAATGGTATAATCAAACCAAGCTCATAGTTTTGCCATCCCACAGCATGTGCCGCTGCCATCTTGACTCAGCCAGAGAAAGAAGGAAAAAAACAGGCTCATTTTACAACTGGAGCCCAGCCCCAGACAGAGTGTGGTGAAGTTTGTTCTATTGCCTTGAATTCTTTGCATTCTTCTTGGACTCTGTGTGTTTGTGTGAGAGTTGTGTGTAATTAACAGCAAGTTACCTACCTATGGTCTGAAATAATTCCAGGACAGCAGAAATTGGGAACAGAGAGAGAAGAGAGCATCTGCCAGGTACCCCAACCTGTGACTGCCCGAGATTTAACAGCATTCCTGTGAGGAATGGTCTTGAGTTAAGAAGGCCCTGGAAGGCTAGAGTGTGAACATGCAATCGGCAACTTAAAGATAGCCCTGATGTCTAACAAAGCCCTTTGAACTTTTTGTGCACAAACAACAGCACCTCGCCCTTGGAGATTTGGCTCAGAAGGTAGGGGACTTCAAAAGGCCTGTGGGGTACTTTTCAAAACAACTCATCAAGCTTAGCCAGGGATGGCCTGCGAGCTGTAGCAGCAACTGTTCTCCTTATCCAAGAGGTCAGGAAATTAACTTTTGGACAAAAGATAATAGTATATACTTTGCACATCGTAACCACTGTATTAGGCCAAGGGTGGGGGAAGGGGCATTGGCTTTCCCCAAGCTTTATGCTGAAATATCTAACTGTTCTGATCGAGCAAGAAGATGTGGAACTTAAAGTAACCACAGTGATAAATCCAGTCAAATTCCTGAACACCCCAATGCAAGGGGAAGCGCAGCTAACCCATGATTGCTTACAGACAATTGAGCAAGTTTATGCAAGCCGACCAGACCTACATGATGCACCCACTGAAGATCCAGAGATAGAGTTCTTGACAGACAGAAGTAGCTTGGTACAAGATGGAAAACAAAGAGCTGGCTATGCAGTACTTACCTCAACCGAGGTAATAGAAGCTGTGCTGCTGTCCATGGACACCTCAGCACAAAGGGCAGGGCTCATAGCATTACAAAAAGCCCTGGAATTGGCAGCAGGAAACAAAATATGCTTTCAGTATTGTTCATGCCCATGCATCCATATGGAAGGAAAAAAGTCTATTAACAGCACAATGATCTCTGATTAAATATAGACAAGAAATATTGTCCCTCCTCTATGATATCCAACTGCACAAAGAAGTGGCTGTACTACACAGCAAAGCACACCGTGGAGATTCTGAAATCCATGTAGGAAATAGACTTACAGGTAAAACTACATGAGAGGTTGTGCAACAAGCTCTCCCAGAAGACTTGGCCTTACTCCTGTCAAGCATGAAGGAAAGGTATTCTTTCAAGGATGATCTAGTATTGCACCCAAGCAGGTGGAACGTACCTGAGAGAATTAGCTGTGCTGGAGGTAATCTATAGGGATTCAAATAACAAGCAGTCCCTTGTAGATCCAGATGAGGTTCAGTGTACACCTGGGTTGACAGGGGGATCCCAACAGCTGACTGTACTGGAAGCTGAAGGGAGCCTGACTGGGAACGAATGGCAAAACCACTCCATTTTGACTAGCCCAGAGGCCCCGTGCACAGATTCCCTCAGGAGAGGGTATTTCAAGGACGCAAAAGGGCATCGTTGGGCTTTTGGGATAGCTGCTCTGAAGACAGAGGAAATTAGACAGCTGAACACCTTGCCTGGTCTCTCAGAGGACCCTTCTTCTGTGGGACTGCTGAGGATAGAAGAACAAGAGGTACCAATCACTACCACAACAGTGCACCATCGGCAATACCACACCAACCAGGATGCCGAGATTCCCATCCACAAGATGATTCATGAAATGGAGAGCCAGGTAGTGGTCAGCAAGACTCACTCACCCTTCATAGCCCTATATGGCCAGTGCATAAGTCCAACGGAGAGTGGAGACTGACAGTGGACCATCATGGCCTGAATGAAGTCACATCACCAAGTGCTGCCATACTGGACATGCTGGAAATTCAGTATGAAACAGAGTCCAAGGCAGCAAAGAGGTGCCACAATTGACATTGGTAATGCATTTTTCTCAATCCCTTTGGCAGCAGAGTGCAGGTCACAGTTTGCTTTCACCCAGAGGGGTGTCCAGTACATCTGGAACTTACTGCCCCAGGGGTGGAAACACAGTCCCACTACTTGCCTTGGACTGATTCAGACTGCACTGGAAAAGGGTGAGGCACCAGAACACTTGCAGTGCATTGATGACATCATAGTGTGGGGCAACATAGCAGAGGAAGCTTTTGAAAAAGGGGA
Organism: Eopsaltria australis; assembly: GCA_034509425.1. Lineage (NCBI taxonomy): Eukaryota > Metazoa > Chordata > Aves > Passeriformes > Petroicidae > Eopsaltria > Eopsaltria australis. The sequence continues at coordinate 87,469 of JAVTVJ010000164.1, read as the reverse complement.
GAAAATAATCCACATCCTCCTGAAGGTCAATTTTGCCATAAAGCAAAGTAAGGTCAAGGGACCTGCCCAGGAAATTCAGTTTTTCAGAGTAAAATGGCAAGATGGATGTCATCAGATTCCAATGGACTTGGTCAACAAAATAGCAGCTATGTCGCTACTGACCAGCAAGAAGGAAACACAGGCTTTCCTAAGCGCTGTGGGTTTTTGGATAATGCATCTTCCAGATTACAGTCAGATTGTAAACCACTTCTATCATGCGGTCTGGAAGAAGAATGGTTTCAAGTGGGGTGCTGAACAACAACAAGCTTTTGAACAAATTAAACAGGAGATTGTTCATGCAGTAACCCTTCGGCCAGTCAGGACATGACAAGATTTGAAAAATCTGCTCTACACTGCAGCCAGGGAGTATGGTCCTTCCTGGAGACTCTGGCACAAAGTACCCAGAGAGACTCAAGGATGATCTCTGGGGTTCTGAAGTCAGGGATACAAAGGATCTGAGTCTTGCTACACCCCAACTGAAAAAGAGATACTGGCAGCTTATGAAGGGGTTTGAGATGCATCACAAGTGATCGGCACCAAAGCACAGCTCCTTCTGGCACCCCAACTGCCAGTGCTGGGCTGGATGTTCAAAGGGAAAGCCCTTTCCACACATCATGCCACAGGTGCTGCATGGAATAAGCAGACCACTGATCACAATGCCGAGTCGGATAGGAAACCCCAATGACTCTGGGATCTTGAAAGTCATTACGAACTGGCCCAAAGGCAAAAATTTCAGATTATCATCAGAAGACGAGGAGGAGAAGGTGACATGCTGAGGAGGCCCCACAATATAATCAGCTACCCGAAAATGAAAAGTGATACAGTCTCTTCACTGATGGTTCCTGCTGTATTGTAGGGATAAATCAAAAATGGAAAGCAGTCTTATGGAGTCCTACACAATGAGTCACAGAAGCTATTGAGGGACAAGGTGGACCCAGTCAGGTTGCAGAGATGAAAGCCATCCAACTGGCTTAAGATATCGTTGAACAAGAGAAATGGCCAGCGCTTTACCTCTACAATGATTCCTGAATGGTAGCAAATAATCTGTGGGAGTGGCTGGACCAATGGAAAAAGACCAATTGGCAGCACAGTGGTAAACCCATCTGGGCTGCCGAAGTGTGGCAAAACATCACTGCACAGGTAGAGAGGGTGGCTGTAAAAGTACATCATGTAGATGGACACACACACAGGAGTCAGACTACTGAAGAACATCACAACAATGGACAGGTGGATTGGACTGCCAAGATCTAATTGTCTCAGGTAGATCTGGACTGGCAACATGAAGATGAATTATTTCTGGCTCGATGTGCCCATGATGCTTCAGGTCATCAGGGAAGAGGTGCAACATACAGATGGGCCCGTGATCAAGGGGTGGACTTAACCAGGTTATCCATAACCGAATAATGCACTACAGTCAAGCAGGCCAAGCGGGTAAAGCCCCTGTAGTATGGGGGACGATGGTCAAAATATAAATATGGGGAGGCCTGGAAGATTGCATCACACTCCCACAAACCTGCCAAGGCAAATGCTAGGTGTTTACAAAGATGGAAACAACCGCTGGATGGCTGGACACTTATGCTGTGCCTCATGCTACTGCCCGGATGTCACGAATGGATGTGGGAGTTTAGATGAGCCCTTGCCTCCTGCTCAGGCCTTGGCAGCAGGTAGTAACCTTATTGAGGTGACCAGCACCCCAAAACCCCTCTCATGTGTAAGTTCTTTTAATGATGACTGATTCTGTCTATTATAGAATGAATCATTTATTAATAGATGGGGAAACTGACAGACATAAGACTTAAAGTAAACCAATACTACACAGGAATAAAACAAAAAAGACTACTAGTAGATTTCATACAGTGCACGATTAGGTACCTTTTTCAGTTACAGCTAGCGAAGAAATGGTATAAGCTTAGGATTCAATGTATCTTACCATCCAATTGTTGGTGCAGCACATTGAGATCCTTTCCCTCAATCTCCAGAGAAGTAACCACAAAACCTGTGTCCAGACTTCGGGGAGAAACTTTGAATACTTTCAGGGTGTAAGAGGCTTCTGCCTTAGTGATAGCTCATGTATCTTTTATAGTGTAAAACTGTGACTCTCAAGTCAGGAATATTTCTTTTATCTCTTTCCACATTAGCTCTCCAGAGTAAGATGTGGATTCTTAGCTGAGGCTTGAGCCCTTTGACTTCAGAGATGACCCCTGCTGGGCGTTTGTGCCCTTGGGTTATCTCTTTATGCACCAGTTATCTGTGACACACAGGAGGAGGAAGTGCGGGGGGTAGACATCCTCCCACACCGGAACACCATTATGGACCTTGAAAAGCAAGTCCTCTAGTGACACGGTGTAAGAGCCTGATAATAAGAGAAAAGCTTCAAGAAATGCTTTGTCATTATGTCTGCTTATCATAATCACTCTTGAACACCTGAAAATACACGCGGGATGGACTGTGAGTAGTCCACCTTGAGGCCCATAAAAAGAATGGCAAAACTGGTGCAAAACATGGAGGGGAAAGTGAGGGGCAGAATCCCTGACCTTTGCCTTTCCCCCCACCATCACCATTGCCTGCTGCGAGATACCCTGAGGCATCCTGGAGCTGACGCTGCCTGCTTGAGGGAAACCCCCCAATGCTACACCCCTGGACTGAAATCACGAGTGAGTTGTGGAACCCCCTAACCCTGCTCCTGCGTTCCATCGTGAGAACACTGCGAGTGGACCGAGGTTCGGCTGCAGCGATCGGGTGCCACTCCTGCATTCTGGAGGACAGGATGTCATATTCCAGCCAAACTGCTCCCGAGATTGGAGAAGGCAGATAAGATGCTTCAAACTGCAGAAAAAAATAAAAAGGTAAAAACTGCTCTGCTCCTCCCACTCCGTCTCAGCAGCAACAAAGGTAGCACAGTGTGGTAGTGACTTATCCTATGCTTTCTAAAGTAACCTTAACTTTTTCTAACTTGTCTTTACTTTTTCCTTCTCTTTGCCTCTCTTACTATTAAATAAAAATATATCCATTTTTTTACATCAACATTTAATCTCGTTTGGTTTTTATGTTGTTTTCTTTTGGGAATACTTTGAACCTTCAAAGTTCTTTCCATTTTATTCAGAGACTTAGTTTTCTTTGCTCTTCTGTGTTTAAACCAGTTCATAACATTTTTGGGTGCCATGGATTGACAGGTTTCCTTTAAAACAAGAGTGTTGGTTCCAAAAAATTAATGAATTCCTAATTTTTATGATTGATCATTTTCTTCGTGTGTTTGTCTGTTTTTTGGTTTGTTTTTAAGTGAAGTGCACATTGTAGGTTTGTTTTTGAATTTTAAGCAAGGTACCTTCCCAGAGTGAAGGAGTGACATTTGGAAATTAACTGTTCTTTATACGGGGCACCCTCTGGGAAGTTCACTCCATGTTTGTGACGTAACTTTGTAGAAACGTAACTTTGTAGAAATCTAACTTTGTAGTAACATAACTTTGGTATACAAGGTACCTTCCCAGGGAGAGGAGTGAGATTTTGTAAATTAGCTTCACATGGAGCACCCCCTGGGAAAGATTCACTCCAACCTTTGTGTAACATGAAACATAATGCACAAGCTTTGTTTAATTTATTGGATGAATTTGGTGCCAGGCCATCTCCCCCAGGGATGGATTGTGTATGAAATAACTGGTATAATATCCAAGTGATTGTTGATCGAGTCCCTGTCCTGCAGGCAGGAGCGAGACTCAAAAAAGGTAAAGGAAAACCAATAATTTGTTCTGTCTTAGGTGCTGCTGTGTTAGCTGCAGTAGAACACAAAGAGCACCAGCAGAAAGGTGATCTGGAAATTATTGCTTCATTAAAAGATTTGGTTAAAGCATTGCAATTTCAACTGAAGGAGCAAAAGGCTAACACCCACCTCCTCCAGGAAGAGATAAAGAATGAAAGGGCTACTGCCCATATGCTCTGAGAGGATCTGTATGCAAGATTAGCAAATGAAGGGAAAACGGAGTCAGAGCTGGAGCTATCTAAAGAAACATACCCCCTCTCTGACTTAGAATCTTTGTGTAATCAATCAGAAAAGCTGCCAGTCTTGCTCCATCCCTTAATTAAAACAAAATACATATATGAGGGCTCAGATGACGACACACCCTACATAATCCCGAAAGAAATCCCATGAATGGCTACTGAATTGACCAAACTAAAAAAGGAATATAGCTAAAGTGCAAAAGAATCTGAAACTGACTATGTTTGGAGAGTCTCTTTTACAGGGGGTGACCAAATTCTGTTATCACAAAAAGAGGCAGAAGGGTACTGGGGGGCAAGGGTCTTCCTTACCACAGGAGATAACTGTGCTCCTTGGTCTCTCACTCAGAGCAGCTTACTGGGCTGGCAGACTCAGTCCTTTAGAAAGTGGAAATCCCCTGGCTATAGTGGGGAATGTTAATCGGATTGTATAAGGCGTACCAAAAGCTGCTTGTTTACAAATAATGCATGATAGGAAATTAACACCATGGTATGAATCTCCGATTATGTTGTCTGTGGATGCTGAGAGAATGATGCCTCTTATCAGAGGCCTCCCTGAAGTTATGAAACTGATAGGCATCCAGCTAAAAGGACAAATAGAAAGCCTCACAAAAGCAGAAAGAACTGCAGCCACCTTGGAGGCAGCTATATCCCCCAATCATAAGGGGGGAAAAGGGAAGGTTTGGACCTGGGGGGAGGTGGCACAAGAATTAATTAATTATGGAAGAAAATATGGTCCAATTCCTTCAAATACAACTGATTCTAAATCAGTTCGACTCACAGAGTACAAAACTATGTCCCCCAGTAAAACTCCAAAAAGTAGTGTCCTCCCCTGGGCTGGGAGGATGAACTGTTGCAGGGGAAGAACACAAGGAGAAAAGAAATGCCCTGTGGATTGTGAGCTTACAAAAAGGAATCCCAAAGACCCTAATGGACCGCCAGCCCACTACTAAATTAGAAATATTATTCTGAGAACGGCCAACAAAGGAGGGATCATTAAAAGCTGCCCCTGCTACAGCCCTCCCCTCTACAGGAACCTCAAAAAAAGGGAGGTGATGGAAAGTCCTTATCTTCAGCTGTAGGAGGTAAGCTGGGGGACGAAGGGTAGATTCACATCAGGCGGAGTCTTAGGTTACAATGTAAGATGTAACCAAAAGTATGGATTCTATCACCATCTTCATAAGCTGTTAAAAACAGGTGGGGCAGTGTTCTTTATCTCTTCCATGACTCATCCCTCATAACTCCCTCCAGGGGTTATCTTCTGCTAATGAGCCATCAATTCTCACTGCATGACTCATAAAATTGCATCTTCCCATTGCAAAATGTTCTGCCCAGGGGGAGGAGCCAAGCATTCCTACCTGGATAGAATCTGAGGCTTAGAACACCATGGGTAGTCTTGCCTACTGGATTCCCAGAGGACAAGAGCTACATAACCACCAGTGGACCTTCAGAGGAAGACCAGACCCTTCTACAGGATCGCCGCTTCAACAGAACCACATCTATCACTTCAAGAGGACTGCAGCCACCATTTAATCGGACTGCTACCAGCACCCTGAGCAACAGGGTGTCAGGTTGTATCCTGACTCTGTCAGTTTAAGCCAGTATTTTCTGCCTTTATTTTAATTTTCCTTTTAAATTGTATTTCTGACTTGGAATCTCTCACTGGTTTACTTTCAAACTAGTACAGGCGGCTTACTAAAAACTCCAGAAGAGACTTATTAATTGTCGCACAGTTGGACACGAAGAAATCAGGCACTCAGGTCAGGTCAGAGCCACCAAGGCTGGGAAGGAGAGCAGAAGAGCACCCAGCCCCTCTTTATTCTTACATTTATATATCTTGTCACAGACAGCTATGGATTGGACAGTGAGGTTACCACCTCTCCAACTCCATAGGTAAGGAACACAGTCCATCAACCTTCCCCACCCTTGGGAAAGGAATGACAAACAATACTAAAGGTACAAAACAATCCTTGGCCAGTTAGCAAAACATAGACTATGTTTGCATAAAATCTATGAGAACCTTTTCTACTAAGTATCAACACAGCACACTGTAAAATTCAGGGCGACAATTAATAACCTGACCTATTGGTTGCCACAAAACCCCTGTAACATTTTTAGTAGATACTGGTGTTCAAGGGTTCTGCCCTTAAAATTGAAGATGCCTCTTTATGTGGAATCACTCCCTCACATAAAAGTATATGTGTTACAGATGTTTTTGGAAATACTGTTATGAATAGATATGAGAGCTTAGATAAATCCTTGCCTTTTGCCCAGGCCTCTGGCAGCAGTCAGTAGCTTTATTGGGGTAGCCAGCACCCCAAAACCCACTCTTGTTCACAAGTTCTTTAATAATGGCTGATTAGGTCTATTATAGAATAAATTATTTATTTAATAGGCACAAAATTAGCAGACGTAAGACTTTAAACAGACTATTTACTACTCAGGACAAAAACAAAAAGAGAACTACTAGTAGGTAAACATAGAGTGCACGATAAGGTACCTTTTTTTACAGCTAGTGAAGAAATAGTATAGATTAGGATTCAATGTATCTTACCATCCAGTTGTTGGTGGGTGATGCCTGAAGGATTTTTTCTGCTTTTCTCTTGAATATTTCTTACACTGTTCCCTACATTCACAAGTATTAGCATGCATACTTGTGATGCTTTAGGTGATAGTTTAGCCTGGTTTCATGGTGTTTAGCAGGCCAGTAGACTAAACACCCCTGAAACCACGTAGAGTTAGAAGACCAAACACTCTGTTTTCGTGGGCCCTCAAGGTCTCCTAGTAGGACAGATTTTGTAAACTAGAAGTTAGCCCACCCAGGCCCCTTATTGGGCCCTCCTGGTAGATATGCTAATGTGTAGAGTCTTTAATTGTATACTCTATTGGGGGGACGGGGGTTTTGCGGTGTGTTCTACCTGGACGGCAGAAGCCATCGAATGGGATCCTATTAAAATACCGAGGTAAACAACCCCCAACCCTTTCACCGTGTCTGAGCCTTTATTTCCTAAGACCAGAAAAAGGCATCATGGGGCACACATCGAAATCCTTTCCTCACTTTCCAGAAAAGTAACCCCGAAGACGTGTCCACGTTTCGGGGAGTAGTCATCTTACACGTTTCCAGGGAATGTGTAAGAGGCTTCTACCTCCATGATAATCTATGTGACTTTTATAGTCGTAAAGACAAGTGCCTTTTGTCAATTATATTTATTTTTCTTTTATCTCTTCCCACATCTGCTCTCCATAGCAAGGTGTTGATTCTTGGTCAGGCTGCAGACCTTTTGGTGCCAGGAGATGACCCCTTGCTGGGCCTTTGAGCTGCCTGGGTTATCTCTCCCATCTGCACAAGCCATCTGTGGTAGAGAGAGAGGGGGATATGCCCTGCCACAAATACACAAACCCAGATGACAGCAAAGGTAAGATGCTGGTTACGGGGAGAGGAGCAAGCAGTTGACACCCTTATGATTATGGGTGAATTTCCTACAATTTTATTGGGTCCGGACCTCCCAAAGGAAAAGTTTTGGACTGATGAAGAAGGAGAAATATGGACTTTTTGGCAGGAAACCTCACATTTGTGTTTATTAAGTTCTACCCCTGCTCTTCCCTCCTCCCTAGTAACCAATGTCAAACCTTACCCCTTACGTTTGGGAGCCAGGGAAGGAATCACCCCAGTTATTGGAGATTTGAAAGAAAGAGGAATAGTGATGTCTTGGGGTGACTTCATGATACTGTATCCCCTATCATCTGCTTTATGCCCAGACATGGGTCCTGTAACTTTAAGCTAGGTCCAGGAGAGGGAGGGAAGCCAGGGGAATTCTTTCAACAGTCTGTGTTCAAACACAGATACTCCCCCAGTTTTTCTTAGCTCTCAGCTCTGCGTGTGCAGCAGGGAAAGAGAGTTTCATTCTTTGCTTTTAGCTAGCTTCTTCTTTGTTAGCTGAGGCAAGAAGTTTCCCAGGACTGTGGCTTCTTCTTCTGGAACTGTTCAGCTAGGCTCTGGTCCGGAACATCAGAACATCACTGGGAGCCCCATGCCACGGCCTGGTGGGAGGAGAGGCTGCAGGGATGCCATATCCCAGCTCCAGAACTTGGGAGAAGCCGAGCAAGACTCTAAAATCCACCAGCTTTCTCTGCAGCAAGAAGGTTTTAATATCTAACATTCATTCTTTTCCCCCTGCCTGTGTGCACTCTGCTTCTTAAATAAACAGGTTTTTTCACTTTCCTCCAAGAAATTCCCTTCGTGGTGGGGGAGACAGTGCCAAAACCTGCTTTTTTTTTTTTTTTTTGAGGGGACGTTCATTTCAGGACGTTTCCTCCTAATTTGTCTCAAACCGAGACAAGTAATTGCAACACATTCCCCTTACCATGCTCCTGTGTGGCCAGTCCACAATCCTAATTGCAATTGAAGACTGACGGTGGACTATCGACACCTTAACTCAAATACAGGGCCCCTCACTGCAGCAGTCCCAAACATTGCTGAGCTGACAGCTATTATACAAGAACAAGCTCATCAAATTATGGCCAATATTGATGTCAAGGACATGTTTTTTATGGTTCCCCTGCAGGAATAAGATAGGAGCATTTTGCTTTCACGTGGGAGGGCCAGCAATACACTTTTATCTGCCTCCCACAAGGATTCAAACACTCATGCACTCTAGCACATCATGCACTTGCACAAGAATTGTCACTCATTCCTCCTGCACCAGGAATAAGAGTATACCAATACATTGATGACATTTTGGTAGCAAGAGATGAAATTGCACCTGTTCAATCAACCAAAACAAACATTTTTAAGCACCTAGAGTCCCTAGACTTACATGTTCCTCCTGAAAAAGTACAACTCCCTTCCCAAGAAGTAAAATTCCTGGGAATTTGGTAGAAAGGAGGAATAGTCTGTATTCCCCCAGACACCCTCACCCACCTAGACCAAATTAAAACACTAGAGACAAAGAAAGACCTGCAGCATGCTTTAGGCCTGCTGATTTTTTTGAGGAAACACATTCCTGATTTTTCAATAATGATTGATTTGCTACAGAAAAAGGCCAAGTGGGATTGGACCCCCCCTTCATGATGAGTCCCTAAAACGCCTAATTTTTGAAGCTAACACATACCAATCACTAGGTCCTATACACCCTACTGATCCAGTACGCACTGAGTGGGGATTTTCAAGCTCTGGACTGTCCATACATTTATGGCAGAAAGGACCTGATGGTTCTACCAGACTCATAGGGTTTTATTCACGCAGTTTTAAAGATGCAGAAAAACAATATTCTACCTGGGGAAAGGGCTTATTCATGGTCAGCACTGCTTTTCAGGAAGCAGAGAAAATTATTTGCAAACAATCACTAATTTCAAGAGGACCTTTTAAAGTTGTCAAGTCAGTTTTGGCAGGAACCCCATCCTCTGATGGGATGGCCCAATGTGCCCCTGTTCGGAAGTGGTCTGCTCAAACTGAACATTATTGCACCATTTTTTGAGTAACAAAAGAAACTCCCAAAAATCTTCCTCTACAAGATGAGGTAACCCTAAATAGCACCACTGATTCTTCACCTTCTGTGATTCAAGTTGCTCCCCCATATTCAGAACAATTGCAGAACATGTGGTTTATTGATGCATCAGCAAAGCGAGAAGGTAAGGTTTGGAAATATCATGCTGTAGCCTTACAAATAAATACAGCAAACAAAATTGTAACAGAAGGGGAAGGTAGTGCTCAAGTAGGAGAATTAGTAGCAGTCTGGAATGTATTTAACCATGAATCTGAAACCTCTGACTATGTATATCTTTACACTGATTCTTTTGCTGTGTTCAAAGGGTGTACTGAGTGGCTCCCCCTCTGGGACAAAAATGACTGGGAAGTAGAGTCCCTGTTTGGCAAAAAGAGAAATGGCAAGAAATTCTTGCAATAGCAAAAAAAGGGAATTTTTTAGTTGGATGGGTAGCCTCTTACCAAGGAAATGAAACCCCAACTATCTGCTGGAATAACAAAGTAGATTAAATGGCCAGATTAGCCCCACTAAGTGCAAAAACTCCAGTAGAAAACTGGAACCGATTATTAGAATGGTTGCACTTAGTGACAACACACAGGGGCACAAGACCTATACAAGGAAGCAGTAAGCAGAGGATGGCCAGTGACTCAGGAGATGTGCCATACCTTCATATCTTCATGTGAGCAGTGCAGAAGCCGACTAGAGCGTCACCCTTTAGAACAACCCCCTTTACATATCAGAGACAGGAAAGGACTGTGAGACACATGGCAAGTAGATTATATTGGACCCTTTTGGGAAACAGAGGGAAAACAATGTCTTAGTAGAAGTTAGATAAGGACTAGTACAAGCAGAAGCCTTCCCTCAGTCAACTAGTGCAAACACATTAGAAGCCTTTAAATGTGGTTCAGTTTCTTTCCAAAACCTGTAGCTATCCAGTCAGACAATGGGTGACATTTCACAGTGACCATTGTCCAGGAATGGGTCAAAGAAGAAGGGATCTAGTGGATATTTCACACACCCTATTATCAACAAGCAAATTGCGTAGTCGAGAGAACAAATGGCCTGCTTAAGCTGATGCCTTAAGTTTTAGCTTTTATATTTTCCAGATTACTACTGCTTTAATGTTATAGTCTGCTCCCCATTGGCCCCTGGCCCCCTCTCCCCATTGACCCGTGTTAATGTCAGTCAACCTCGTCTCCATCCCCTAGCCCTCAGACCATTGGCCAATGATGCTCTACTCTCCCCCTACACGCCCCCTACACGGCCCCTATAAAACAGACCTACTTCCTGTGCTTTCCTGCTATTCAGCCGCTGCCTCCCCTTCGAGATTTGTCTTTGGTCCTCCTTCGGACCGCAGTAAACTCCTTGGAACTGCAAGCTGGATGGTCCCTCCCTGCCTCTCTGTCTCCAATGGCGCACAAAGGTGTGTTTGTGGCTGCCTGTGTCCACCTACAGGGGTGGGTTCTGTGTTGGTGTAGGTGTTATTGGGGCACCGCCTGAGTGGCTCTACGTGGAACACTGCAGGACCAGGCACAGCACAGGTCCATCTGACCATGACATGCTGCGTCACTTTAATGTATAACTAAAACTCCATAGCCTGTCAGTTACTGTTCTACTGTTTTGTTCAGACAAAACAATTTCTCTCTAGGCCTGGGTTCCAAGGACACCCTGTTTGTCCAAAAGCCCCAAAAATGTAAACAACCGTGGACAGCAGCAAGAGAAGAAGGGAGACAAGCTGGGGATGGGACTCTGCTACCTGAAGCTGTAATTGGACAATTAACTTCTGATATGAAGATGGACTGAGCTTATATCTGTCCGAAAAACATGTGCTAGTCATCCATTTTTGGGTGCAGTTTCTGTGAGACTCTTGCATTGCCTGAGGTGTACCTTGTAAAAGCCTTTTTAATAAATACTTCCTTTATTCTTTTAACTCTGTCTAGCTTCTGTTCCAGGTCAGCCTTCTCAAGGCATCAGTTTTGGCGGACTCTGCCGGGACAGAAGGCTTCTGAAAAACCCCTTGACCCAGAGGAAATCCAGCCCTCGCCTCCTCTCTTTGCTGGCATTGGGAGGCTGTGGCTACAGTCCAGACGGTATCAGAGCCCAAGGATCCTTGGACCTGGCACAGAAGCACATGAGTAACTGAATAAAGGTGGTATTTTGTTTGTTTTAGGCCCTGAATAGGGTGTTAAGAGGTCTCTTATAGTTTTGTATAGTATCTCTGGGGCCCAAGAAAGGGTCCCTAGGGGATTCTAGCTCATTTGCTGTTAGCTTGTGAGACCTTAGTGCTGCAGTACCTGTGGTTTGCCTGGAGCCAGTGGTGGTATGGTGGTTTAAGCTGCTCCCAGCTGACTCTGAGCTCATGGGTTTGAATCCTCCCTCCTTCTTGTTCTCTTTCAGCTAGTGTGTAATTATATTGCTTAACTTGATTTCTGCGATCCTTCTGTTTATAAACGATGGGCTGTAATTTTTCTTGTTCAAATAATGCTCAAATACCCAAGGATTCACCTTTGGGTTTAGTATTGGAAAACTGGCAAGAATTAACTGGTGAGCGCCGATTCCTTACAAAACCTGAGGTCATTAGGCTGTCTAGAATAATCTGGCCAACTTCTAGATTAAATAACAATCAGAAGCAGCCAAGCCTTGGTAGCTTAGATGAAGAATTAATATAAAATTTAATATCCTGCCTCTGTCAACAACACTGTTACCTAGAACTTGACTATTTAAGGCTTCTTTTAGTTATAGCACAAGATGAACAGCTACAGAAACCTAAAAAAGAGTATACACTGTTTTTAAGAAAAAGGGAGAAAAAGAGTGCAACCACCCATATTAAATCCTGTGTGTGAAAGAAGGGACGAAGTAGAGACAGACTTGGTGGCTCCTGCGCTGAGAATTGGGCCATCCCCTGGCCTGGCGGGGGCTTCCCTGGGCCCGACAGGGGCACCCCCAGCCCGGTGGTGGCTCACCTGGCTGGGGTGGGTTCCCCAGCTCTGGCCACGGCTCTACCCCCATCCCTAGCATGCGCCCGCAGGACCACGTCCGCCTGTGGGCACACAGGAACCGTTTGCATCCCCCCTGGCTTCTCCTCCTCTACTGCCCCAACAGCCACAATCGGCAAAATCTCTGCCGATTAAACAAGAAGACTGGCTCTGTCAGCCAGGAACGGCACAGGCGTCTTTGTTGACTTCCGGATGAAAGCAGTCCCCACCTGTGCTTTTGCCCTCCCCTCCGGCTGCAGCTACGGTCTCTTTTTCACCGCCCCGAGCAGTAGCGGCCGTTTCACCTCCACTGCAGCCGCAGCCATGGGGGCAGTCCCTGCCTGTCCTCCCCCTCTCATCCCTGCTTGCTCCTGGGTGGGCGGGGCAGGGGGACGGGATAGCCAGTGTGTGCGACCAACGGCACCGCCCCTAGAGGTGGAGCTTTCTACTGAGAGGGCGCAGAGGGTACATCCTGAAGGGAGAGTCGGGCTCATCCCGCTTTCAGGCCAGTGAGTTTCCATAGCAATGTCGAGCGCCGAGGACCTGGCTCAGGGGATGACGTCATCAAAGCAAGCAGGCCCAGCACCGGCTCCTTGCGCCGTAGCAAATCTTGGGGAGCGATTCCTAGTACCGCGACTGGTCGAGGTAAATCTAACACAGCCAACTGAACAGAATCAGACAGTTCTCCCTTAGACAGCTCTTCTGAAGAGGAAGATTAAACCATAGCTGCCCTGAACAGGCAAAAGGAAGGAAAGATAGCCAGAAAAGCCACACAGGAACGTAGCCCAATAGCCAAACGTACCAGATCAAAAAAAGGAAAAAGAGAAGAACCAGTTCTGCAAGACCCGTTACGGCAAGCAGTCGGCAACCGGGGCCAATATTTGTAAAGGTTCCATACTGCCTTATCGAGATAGAACAGTGGAAAACCACAGTGGGAAAATATAAAGAAAATCCAGAAAAGGCAGCAAAATAAGTAGAAAGGGCAATTAGCACACAAAACCCTGACTGGGATGATTTGAACTCTATGTTAGACACATTGCTTGATCCCACTGAAAGACAAATGGTTAATAAAGCTATTACAACATCGGTAGAAGCAGGTATAGCAAATGGGTCAATCCAAGGCACCGATGCAGAAATACATCCTTTACATGACCCGGCCTGGGATCCAAACATTGCAGAACAAATGGCAAAATTAAAATGATACCAAAATCTCGTGGTATATGGGTTAAAACACAGGGTCCTTAAAGCCCTAAATTGGTCAAAGCTTTATGCAATGAAGCAAAATTATGATGAATCACCCACTGATTTTTTTAATAGGTTGAGAGAGACTGCTATCAAATATACAAATCTAGATCCTGATTCTTCTGATGGAAAAGCACATCTAATTCTCTTGTTTATGGGTCAAGCTACAAATTATATAAGAAGAAAGCTACAAAAGCTAGATGAGGTTCAAGACATAGATAAATTACTAGAAGTGGCCTGAAAGGTATTTTGAGACAGGGGCTCAAATGAAAGAGTTAGACGACAACCTAGCAAAAAAGCAATCCAAGAAAAGTCATCCAAGAAAACTTCCCCTACAGACAAAGATCAGTGTGCCTATTGTAAAAAATGGGGACATTGGAAAAATTACTGTCCAGTGTTGAAATAAAAAATCCTCAGTTCCCCAACTCCCAGTAGAACAAAGCTCAGGCTCATGCTCAGAATGATGGGGGCCAAAGGCTTCTTCCCCAGCAGAGCATTTGGTTATAGCTAAGCTGGGGAAAGACAACATCGAATTTTTGGTAGATACTGGGGCAGCATATTCTGTATTAAATACTTTGGAAGGGAAACTGAGTCAAGATACTGTACATGTTGTTGGGGCGACAGGGGTAAGCGAAACACGGCCTTTCTTCCAACCTTTAAAATTCAAATTGGGCAAACACTGGGTAACTCATCAATTCCTTTACATGCCTAACTTCCCTACACCATTATTAGGGAGAGATTTGCCAGAGAAATTGGGAGCAGAGATTAAATTTAAAAAGAGAAGGGGTGTACAAGCTGTAATTCCTGAATCTAAATTTGTCGACATTGCTGCACTTTTCATACAGGACAAATGCAGTGAAATCCCCATTGAAGTTGAAAAGGCTGTCAATCCAATATTGTGGGCCAGTGATATCCCAGGAAGATCCAAATGAGCAGAACCTGTGCATATTGCACTCAAACCAGGAGTCACAGTGATGAGGCAAAAACAACACCCTTTGAAATTAGAGCGTCGTAAGGGATTGGCATCTGTAATTGAAAAATTCCTCCAACATGGGTTATTAGTACAATGTGAGTCCAAATTCAATGCCCCCATTTTTTGCTGTTAAGAAAGCAGATGTTAAGAGCTATCGATTAGTGCAAGATTTGAGAGCAATTAACAAAATTACAGAGGACATACATCCAGCTGTAGCGAACCCCTACACCCTTTTGACTGCACTGACACGAATTATGGTGGTTTACTGTTATAGACCTGAAGGATGCCTTTTTCTGAATTCCTATGCATAAAAACAGCCATGAGCCGTTTGCTTTTGAGTGGAATAATCCCGAGACAAGGAGGAAAAGTCAACTTACTTGGACAGTTTTTATCCCAAGGTTTCAAGAATAGCCCAAAAATATTTGGAAGCCAGCTAGCAAAGGAATTGGAAGACGGGAAAAGACAGGAGCCAGAGGGAGTTATTCTTCAATATGTGGATGACATTATAATTGTGTCTAGAACCAGGGATGACTGCATTAAATTTACCATCAGTTTATTAAACTTTTTGGGACTGAGTGGGTACAGAGTTTCTAAAGACAAGGCAGATTGCCAAAGAAGCAGTAGTTTACTTGAGGCTTGAGATCTTTCGTGGACACTGACAGCTCAGCAAAAAACGAAAAGAAGCCATCTGCTGACTCCCAGAACCCCACACTGTAAGCAAAATGCACACTTTCCTGGGAATGGGTGGTTGGCGTTGCTTGTGGATAGCAAATCATGGACTGCTGGTAAAATCCCTATATGGAGCATTAAAAGTGGCTGAAAACTGAATTAACATATGGACAGTAAACACAAGAGCAGCTTTTAAATAGCTGAAACACTCTCCAATGTCAGCTCCAGCATTGGGATTGTCAGACTTAACTAAATCTTTTGAATGCTACTTATGAAAGACTGAATGTTGTTTCAGGCGTACTAGCTCAGCGCCTCGGGAACCAATGGAGGGCTGTGGCTTACTTTTCCAAACAGCTAGACAGTGTGAGCCAAGACTGGCCAGGGTGTTTGAAAGCCGTGGCAGCTACTGTCATCTTGATCCAAGAGGCTCAGAAACTCACCCTTGGGAGACACATTGTAGTGTATGTCCCCCATGCCATAGCAGCTGTGCTTGAGCAACAGGGGGGACATTGGCTGTCCAGCAACCGGATGCTTAAATATCAATCACTGTTGTTAAAATAAGGTGATGCTACCTTGAAAACAATTTCTTTTGTTAACCCTGCCACGTTTCTGTCTTGTACCTTAACTGACAATGTCCCTGAGCATGACTTTGCAGACAATCAAAGAGGTCTATTCCAGATGGCCAGACCTGAAGGATGTGCCCCTAGACAACCCAGATTGGGAGCTTTTTACGGAAGGGAGAAGCTTCATGAGAAATGGTAAAAGGATGACAGGCTATGAAATGATCACTCAGGACAAGGTAATTGAGGTGAAGGCGCTGCCAGCAGATGTGTCATCTCGGAAAGCCAAACTGATTGCACTGATGAGGGCCCTGGACCTGAGTGAAGGAAAGAAGGTAAATATATGGACTGACTCTAAATATGCATTTAGTGTTGTCCACGCCCATGGAGCCATCTGGAAATAGAGAGGACTTCTGAACGCTCAGGGTAATAAAACTAAACATGCCGAACAAATACTTGCCCTCTTAGAGAGCATTAAAAAACCCACAGAAGTAGCTATCATGCACTGCAGGGGTCACCAAAAAGGGGAAATCATTCCAGAATTGGGAAACTGCTTTGCTGACAAAGCAGCAAGAGGAATTGCAGAAAAAGGCATTCTCGCAGTAATTCCACAAGCAGAGATTTATCTGTCGGGGTTTGCCCCAAAGTATGGTCAGACAGATCACAACCCAATTACATTCCTTAAGGCTGAGATCACAGAAAGTGGGTGGGCTGTTACACCAACAAACCAAGTTGTAGTACCACCCCTGATCCTCAGAGAGCTAGCTCAGAGAGAACATGAAAACACACATTTTGGGACTGAAAGCCTTCTAAAACATCTAAAAAAGGTAGTAATAGGAAAAGGAATTACTAATATCATACAATCAGTAGTGAGCAAATGCGAAATCTGCCGCAAAAACAATCCTGATACAAGGAAAATAGTTGTGTTAGGAGTAACAAAAGCAGGGGATCTTCCTGGAGATTACTGGCAAATAGATTTTGCTGAATTACCATGCAAAGAGAGATACCGGTACATACTGGTATGAGTTGACACCATCAGTGGATGGCTGGAAGCTTACCCGTCACACTAACACAGCCAAAGAATTGGTCAAAGTTTTGCTAAATCATATAATTCCGAGGTTCGAGGTGCCCTTGAGAATATCAGCAGATAGGAGACCACACTTTGTTGCAACTGTGGTAAAAGAAGTTAGCTAGATTTGGGGAATTAGTTGGGATCTACATACACCTTATAAACATCAAGCAAATAATAAAATTGAATGTATGAATGGAACCCTTAAAACACAAATTAGCAAAATTTGTCAGGAAATGTCCCTGACATGGGTTCAGGCCTTGCCTATAGCTTTACTAAGAATCTGCATACAGCCAAGGCGGAGGGATAACATCAGTCCCTATGAAATATTGTATGACAGGCCATATCAGATTCCACACATTCCAGGTGAAATTCATATAAAAGGGAAGCTTGATTTACAGAGATATCTAATGGCTTTAGGTTCTACTTTGCAGAAGCTCCAGAATTACATTGTGCTATTCAGACCCATCGGACTGGACACACCTGCACATCCATTCCAACCCAGAGACTGGGTCTATGTTAAGTGGTGAGACAATGATCCTCTACAAGTCAAATGGAAAGGACCATTCCATGTCCTGCTGACTACCCTCACCGCAGTCGAAGTCCCTGGTAAAGGACCCTGTATTCCCTACTCCAGAGTTAAGAAAGCTTCTGCTCCCGAAAACTGGAAAAACAGACTGATGCAGACGAGAATGTGATTTAAATAATTCTTTTTCTGTGCCTTAAGAACTGTTCGTAATAATCATAGTCATAATTCTTCTATATTTGCTATTGTTAGGTATTTACTGTAATAAATGCATATTATTAATAGATAGTAGATATTTAGAGTAGAAACTTGACAAGGTAAAAGCCTTGTCAAGCCTCTGAAATGGGGGAATGATGCCTTAAGTTTTAGCTTTTATATTTTCCAGATCAGTAGTGCTTTAATGTATAACTCTAGAACTCCACAGCCTGTCAGTTACTGTTCTACTGTTTTGTTCAGACAAAACAATTTCTCTCTAGGCCTGGGTTCCAAGGACACCCTGTTTGTCCAAAAGCCCCAAAAATGTAAACAACTGTGGACAGCAGCGAGGGAAGAAGGGATACAAGCTGGGGATGGGACTCTGCTACCTGAAGCTGTAATTGGACAATTAGCTTCTGATATGAAGATGGACCGAGCTTATATACAATCAAGCTTTATAAAATCCAAATTTACCACGCCTCATATAGAAAATAGTCCTCTCTTCAACTGCTCAAAGGTTATAACATGAGATCCTCCAGAAATTTGGTTTTCACTTAGAATTCAAACATTAATAAGGGATATGTGTACTTGTTGGGGATACCCCCAAAAGGCTAGAGAAATCAAGATGAGTCCTGTAACTCCACCTACACATACCTTCTCAATCAATGTGGAGTTCCCTTTACCCATTACCCAGTCCACAGTACCACAATGAATACTAAGCCAAAAATCATAATCCTTGATTATGCAGATAAAACTAATTGTAAAACTACAAAATATATAGCCCCTCTTGGAATGGCTTGGGGATGCTCTGATGGCAAATTTTATTTGCATTTGTCATTAGAACAACATGCTGGACTTAGGTGTGAAATGACTTAGGTGTGGAGTTGGAATTCCCTCCCTTTGCCCCATACGTGTCTTTACTTTCACTAAAGTGTCTAGAGAACATCACTGTCCCAGTGTTCCCTCTTCAAAGGCAACACAAAGACCAGAATAGGCAACTGAGGGAATTGACTTTCCAGATTACTGTACCACTGGACAAAAAATATCCATATTCCTGAAAAATGTCTTTCCTCCCTATGTCACCTTAAAAAGAGACCAATTTGTATTAGAAGATATTACCTGGCAATTAAGTGTATTAAGCAATTGGACATGACATGCATTTAGAGAATTAAGAACCCAAGTCCAGCAAACTACTAAAATGACTTTGCAAAATAGATTAGCCATAGCTATGATATTTTTAAAGGAACAAGGAGTTTGTGGAATGTTAAATGTGACAGAAACTGAGTGTTGTATAACAATTCATAATGCCTCTACCTCCATTGAGGAAGCACGAGCTAAGATGAGAGAAATAAGTAACCATTACTGTATTCTGGCCAGGATGTGCAACAGAAATCATTTTGTCAGGAAAATTCCACAAACACCAGAGGTTTATTGTCGAGTTAGATTATGTGTGTGATAGAGGAGCAGGCCTTGAAGGCCAGAATGAGCCTCTTTCCTAGGCCCAGAGGGAACCCTGGGACCCATGAAAATACATCCAGGGCACCAGGGATGGGCTAGGGGAGCATTGTGGGTTTGTAGACTGTGAGACCTATTGGGAGTGAGGATTATTGTTTGTGACCTTATAGGGCATTGTTTACCTTTTACCATAATAGGTGAAAACTGTAGAATAACCCAGGTGATTGGGGAACACTGTGGTGAACCATTTCCTGTTTATATGATGATATATCCTGTTTGTGTGATGGTATATAAGGAATTTTCACTACGCAATACAGGTCTTTGCATGTTGTCATCTTGTGTGAAGTCCATGACCTCTGCTCAATCCCGCAGTTTATGTCCAAAAAGGAGACAGAAGAGTCCTCCAACTTTATTCAAATAAAGGGAGAGAGCCCACTCGGGCACACACCTGCAGGGGTTTTCTCTCTCGAGGTTTCTGAGGGTGCAGCCTCCTTTTATCCTAAACTCACGGGTGCATGTTGCCCTCTTCCTTTCCCCATTGGATGAGGTACTAGGAAGGTACAGCCTTCCTAAACCACCTACCACATATTCCTCCTGTGAACCTACTATTTTACCCCGAGGTTCAGAAGTTCAGGCTTGCGCAGCCCCTTGTCTGTTTCAGAAGCCAAGCTGTCTGGGCTCTGTAATGAACCTGCTGCCCAAAGTTAGTAGAGATATTAAGACCCATTTCAAAGACATTAACACCCATACCTTCACTCATCAAATTGTTTGTAAAGACATTAGCTTTCCTCCTTATCCTTCCTCTTCTTGTTTCTCAGTTTTTCTTTGCGAACCCTAGTTATTATTAACTTAACCCTTTTAAACAACCTGGCACATTTGAAACACCCCCTCCTGACTTTTACACGTCTGGTCCCTGCACTAGGTGTGGGAAGTAAATACAGAGAATCAAACAGACAATCACAGTTCATATTAGCCCATTAATCACTAGAGGTCCTTGTCCATGGCTACAGATAAGCCGCGGTCTCCTATCTTTTCTTCCAGTTGAGAAGTCCAAATCTCCAGGGCTTTAGAGACCTTGACCCGAGTATGATGGGTCCACCCATGTTCAACTGTCCTAAATGCTGTTCCTGCTGTCCTGGTTGGATGTTATGAAGAGCCAAGTCCAAAGGCAGCATCTGTGCTAACTGGGCTTCCTGTCAAAGAGATTTCAGGAGACAGTATCCTGGCCACATACTGGTTTAAATATACACCCTCATCTCCCTGCCACATTGAAAATTAATTCAAAGGGGAATGATTTCTGAAGGGTCTGGTGATTATACTTGCCAAAGCTGATTGCAAAAGCCATACCCATGGAATTTTAGTTTCTGTCACCAGCTTCAAAGGGTGTTTCTTTATTCCTCCATTCACCCTTTCTACTTGACCTAAATTCTCAGGGTGCCAGGGGGGTATGGAGGTCCCACTGAATTTTCAAAGCAGTCATAATCCCTTGAAGGATCAGATGCCTTAAACTAGGCAAGAAAATAAAACACTATAGTCAGATGGCTACAGAGCAGGTATTTGTTTATTCAGCACTGAGAGTGAGTGGGATCTTTCCACCAAAAACTCATTCACTCTTCTTTATCCTTCAGTTACATTTTAAAAGTTCTTCCATGCAACGTCACAATTACAACATGTAATTAGCATACTCATATCTGCATAAAGCTGTCATGGTTTTACAAAAGTCTGTTGCTTTCATGTATGTCAGTTCCTTCTGTGGTGGTTGTCAGTCTTCTGGTGGTCTTTTGATGAAGGCTTCTGTAGTCTTCCTCACATTTGAACTTTTTACCTCTATCTTCAGCGCATGCCTGGTGCATCGTTTTTTTTTTTTCAGTCTAACTTGTTTTTAGCTAATTTTGCAGTTTGCAATTTTGTTAAAACTTGCTATCTTGCCTTTGATGGTGCATATTATCTCACTTGCTCTGCTATCTTGCTTGCTTTACCTGCAAATCTTGATACAATATTACTTGTGGTTAACATTTTGTTACATGCCACTTAGGATTCAAATCCCCCCTTTTAACTTTTCTGAATTCTTTCACAAATAATCATGTGTTTATTCTCTGGAAATATGTTCCTCTTTCTACTCTATGTCTCAATTTATATCTCTTCCAATCATCATAAGACGTGGTTCGCTGACAGCACAACAAAAAGCACTGGCTAAATACGCATGTGCACAAAATGATTATTTCTAACAAGAGTCCCATGAATAATTGTTTCAACCAATTTACATTAGGGACCCAAGACATGTCTCCCATGAGTGAGTGGACCAAGATGTATCATCCTTTGTTACTTCATGGAGTATCTTTTTATGTTGCCATATTGTGTGTAAATCTGTTGTTATTTTCCCTGATTGAGCTATATAAGTACAACAACTGGTATTTATCATGATACAGACTCCTCCCATTTGTTCTCTGATCATATCTAATACCATATGGTTTTGAAATACTACTACTCTTAAGGAATTAATTTCTGTTTGCAACCGTCCAATGGCATCTGCTGTTGAGTTTGCAATTATTTCCATCTCTGCTGAGATGATCACTATTGCTTTTTCTAAGTGTGCAATTCCTAAAGTTGGGAATAAAGCTCTGACAAAGCTGTGAAAGTCTGCATTATATCTACTCAGAGGATTAGAAGGTATGCTTTGACTAAATCGGTTCCTCCAAATTCCTCTAACAATTTCTGTAATTAAACTAATATGATTTATAATTTGTATAGGTGGGACGAGATACCCCATAGTACACTGA
The DNA here is from genome assembly GCA_034509425.1 of Eopsaltria australis. NCBI lineage: Eukaryota > Metazoa > Chordata > Aves > Passeriformes > Petroicidae > Eopsaltria > Eopsaltria australis. The sequence goes on along the minus strand of JAVTVJ010000164.1, from coordinate 65,507 downwards.
CCTGTCCAATTTCCAGGCAGTTGCTTAAGGGCTATGCCATTTCCACACAACCACCAAAAGCCATCTGGCAAATCACAGCTAGTTGTGATGCTCATTTTGGAACTTAGCATGCCTTGCAAACAAGTAGTCATGCCATTGAGCAAATTGAACTTTAAAATCTGGTGAGGTAGGTGGTGAATTTACATCTGACATGCTTTGTAGAGTGGCGGTAGTTTTGGTCCAATTGGTAGTATTATTAAACTGGCCAAAATTTGGTCCTGTAAAGTTTTACTCCACATAAATAACAGATTGATTGACGAGTGATAACTGAAAGAGGGGTTTTCCTAAAGGTCAATCTGTTTGCACTGTGCGCTAATATTATACAAGGTATACGGGCTTAATTTGGTCCAATTACTAGTGATGCCACAATGATTTTTTACCTTTTCTTTTATATCTTTTATGTATTCTCAGTACCCTTAGCATGCATACTTATAATTCCTTAAGTCTGATATCTTTACATAGCCCTGGTATTCTGTTAGACCAGAAGACCAAACACTGTAAAGGCCTTGCCCTTGGATGCCGGAAAACCTTGCGCTATCTTGAGAAACCAAGGTCCCCTCTAGAACACATCCTGTAAACTAGGATTAGGCCCATCTAGGGAGGAATACTTTGAAATAGGGAGATGTCACGCTGTCGTGGGTTGACCCCGGCCAGGGGCTAGGTGCCTACTCAGTCACTCTATCACTCCCCCTCCCGCTGGGAGAGGGGAGAGGATAATATTGAAAAAGACTATCAGGGTGAGTAAAGGCAGTTTTATTACAGTGGGGAAAAAAAAAAAAAAAGAAAAAAAGAACAAGCAAGTTGAAAGTTGCGCGCGCAAGAGTAAGAAGGGAAAATAATCAATCTCTACTTCCCATCAGCAGCAATGTCCGGACACTTTCTGGGAAGCAGGACTTCAGTACGCGTGGTGGTTGTTCGAGGAGGCAAACATGGGCCAGCCCTGAGTGCCTCCCCCTCCTCCTCTCTTCCTTCCCTTATATAGCTGAGCTGATGTCATATGGTATGGAATATCCCTTTGGCTGACTGGGGTCAGCTGGCCTGCTGGTGTCCCCTCCCAGGATCTTTCCCCCCCCATCCCCTTCAGTGGGGGAAGGAATGTCACAGGGACAGCACAGCTTGGCAGTAGCCAAAACACTGCTCTGTTATCAACACCAGCTACTAAAACAAAGTACAGCAGTGTAAGGCCTGTGAGCTTTACCCCAGTCAGACCCAATACAATTTTTATTTTTTATTTTATACTATTTGCATTATGTTTAGAAATTCTTTTTTACTTACACATGTAATTTAAGTTGTATTTTTAAACTATTTTTATTACATTAACTACTATTTTTTGTTTTTTTGTATTTTTTTACATGATTTTTATTTTTAGTAGAATGTGGGGTCAGGGTAGGAGGAATAGTAAACTTGATTGTCGAGGACTGGTACCATCCCTGTTCATTGTGGTTTTTTTCTTGTTTTTTGTTGAAATTTGTTTTTCGTTAGCTCATGTTTTTTCTGTTACTTACATTTTGCAACATGCAACTTTTAACATGTATTATTTTTACTTTAAGGTTAAATCACTTTGGGGCACACACTGGGTTTCTCTATTTTCTTGCATTACTCACTAAGTGTACTCAGGTCTTTGGGTAAAGACAATCTTACGAATGGGTTTGCTTTTTTTCATGGGGGACGCAACTTACATTGACTTTTTTAGCTACTTTTTTATGTGTAGTGTAGGAACTTTGTTTTTTTCTACAGTGTTTAAGGGTTTAGTTTGGGCGGGACTAGGGCGGTTAACAGATTTTCTAGTATTGATTAGTTAAGTGGTTTCTGTTAAGTTCACGTTTTAATGCTTTTATGTCTTATTACTTAGTGCTCGTAGCATAGTTTTTAACAGTCTATTATATTTTTCAATTTTTTTAGAGGCTTGTGGGTGATAAGGAATATGATATATTTATTTAATGTTATGTTTCTTTGTTTAGGAGTTAATAAGATTGTTTTGAAAATGAGTTTTATTGTCTGACTTAATTTTATTTGGGGTCTCATGTCGCTACAAAATGTGTTTTTTAAGACTTGAAATTGTGTTTTGAGCTGTGGCGTGGTTTATTGGGTATGTTTCTAGTTAGCTAGTTGTGGCTTCTACTATGGTGAGGATGTAACTTTTGTTTTGGTGTGTTCGTGGCAATGGTTTAATGTAATTAATTTGCTAGGCTTCATTATACTGGAATTTTAGCTACTACTTTCTACTTCAAAGAGGCTTTACTTGTGTGGTTCGCTTGATGGTAGTACATGTTTTACACTGATGAATAACTTGTGTGATGGTTTCTATGGTTAGATTTACTTCTTGATTACTAGTTTATTTGTATGTTGTATTTCTTCTAAGATGTTCTGATGTTTCGTGGGTTTATCAGGCTATAAATAGCTCACTCTTTTTTTCTCAATCTAGGTTTACTTGAGTTATTTTAATTTTGGTGGTTTTATTTACTTGTTTGTTGTTTTGGTGCTTTTCAGTGGCGCGACTTTTGGGCACGTGGGTATTTACATGGTGTACTTTTATAGTCATGTTTTTTATTTGTGTAGTAATGTTTTGTTATAATGTAGTAGTTTAGATGGGGTTTTTTTTGTGCTGTTAGTTGGTTTTCTTTTACTGCTGCAGTTATTTTCATAGGGTATTAGTTACTATCTAGGAGTTAGTATAGAGTATGGGCTACTTTTTTTTTAGTAATCTTTAGGGTTAGATGGATGGTTTTCATTTCTGTAAACTGGTTTGATTCACTTTTTCTTTCAGTAGTCTCAATGACTTGTCGTGTGGGATTTTACACAGTAGCTTTTTATTTCTGATGGTTTCTTGTCACTTGGCAGGATTTATTAGTAAATAAAGTATATTTTCTTTTGTTTTTTGGTAACTTGTTATATGGTGGTGCTTTTTTAGACAGTGCTTTAAAATTTTTGGTTTCTGGCTAACTTAAAATTTCTTTTAGGATTTCTGGGAAGTTGGGTTTTTTTATTTGGGTTCATTGTGTAATTAAGGCTACGCATTTACATTATGTAGCACTGGTTGCATGATGTACGGAGGGAATGTTTTTTTTGAACATTTAGTGTCGGACAGGTAATTGTGGTGTTAAGAGGAGACATGTTTCTGTTTTAACAATTTTTGAGGCTGTTCGAATTTTTTCATAAGTCGCTAGTATTTCTTTTTTAGTTGGAGTATAGTGGGTTTTTGATTTTTGGTAACTTTTGCTTTAGAATTTTAATGGTTGACTTCGGGTTTCTTTTGCGGTCCTCTGCCAGAGGTTTTAGGTGAGGTTTTGTTTTTTAGTTGTAGTGTAGAGTATATTTTGTACATTTGGTTCTGTTTGAACAGGTTTAAGAGCTACTGCACGAGTTATTTCTTGTTTGATTTGTTTAAAGGTTTGTTTTTGCTTAGGGTTCTATTTGAAGTTATTTTTTTTCTGGGTTATTTATATTTCAGGAGTAAACTCCCAGGCAACGGGAGGTGATAACCGCCCTAGGAACTTGCCCAAATCCCTCTATATACTTTTCTACCCAGGAACTGGGTACTTCAGGGCAGATTTTAACAGCTCCTCACTCAAGGGTCGTTTTTTTTTGTACTAGGGAGATGACAATTTTTATGAATTCTGTAAGGTAACAGTGTTGGCTAATATTATTAATAATATCAGGAAGCTTATGTAAGGGTTAGCAATAATTACAGGAGCCTGTAGTAAAAGATCATCTATACTCAAATTCACCTAGGGCAGAGAGAAGGAGTTATATTCATTCATAGTTATTGTTTGTTTCAACATGTTTTTAAACATAGCAAAACAAAGATAAGCAGTGTGGCAGCTGAAGGCCGTATGCCACGCAGGAGTTTACTACTTGAGAGCTGCTATTGGTAATTACTAAAGTATGTAATATATGTGTATATATATATAAAACTGTTTTTATTTCGTCCCTGTTCGGGCGCCAAAAGAGACTGTCGTGGGTTGACCCCAGCCAGGGGCTAGGTGCCCACTCAGTCACTCTATCACTCCCCCTCCCGCTGGGAGAGTGTCCTAGTTTAGGGCAAATGTTAGGAAGAGACCTCCAAGGGGGTCTCCTCTAGACAAGCCAATTTCAGCCACTCCTCCCCCAAACCGGTTCGGGAAAGGATTTCCTTAGAGAAAAAGTGGAAAAAACTATTTATTTAATAAGCAGAATATTCACAAGTTTGGAAACAAAAATTGAATGATATAAAACAATGAAACCTCTCCTTTCTCTGAAGAGATGGTGGATCCAGAGAGTCCTCCTGTGGGTGCGGCTGTGTCATCCTCAGTCCCTCCAGAGGCTGGGGCCAATGGCCAGGCCCGGCTGCAGAGTCGGGGGGCCCCCGGGGGATTGTCCTGATGTCTTGGACCACAGAGATGCTGACCAGTCCCAGAAGAAATAAACCAGTAAAAGAAACAAAGTCTCTCTCTCTCTCTCTGCAAAAGCCGAGAGATTTCCGAGAGCACCCAGCTGCGAACTCCAAGAGCACACAGAGAGCTTATCTCTATTTTTTCTGTCTCCGCTTCGAGTGCAGTCTCTGAAGGAATTTCCGGGGGAGTAAGGTGTAACTCCTGTAGACAAACTGTGTGCGTTTTCTCTCCCCCCTTCACCCTCTTCACTCTCTCTCTCTCTGGGCCTAACTTAAAGCTACAGAACTTAATACCCAGCATAAGCAGGACAGACGATTTGGGATACAAGCATCATACAGTCAACCCAGGACAGAGAGGGGAGAGGATAATATTGAAAAAGACTATCAGGGTGAGTAAAGGCAGTTTTATTACAGTGGGGAAAAAAAAAAAAAAAAGAACAAGCAAGTTGAAAGTTGTGCGCGCAAGAGTAAGAAGGGAAAACAATCAATCTCTACTTCCCATCAGCAGCGATGTCCGGACACTTTCTGGGAAGCAGGGCTTCAGTACGCGTGGTGGTTGTTCAAGGAGGCAAACATGGGCCAGCCCTGAGTGCCTCCCCCTCCTCCTCTCTTCCTTCCCTTATATATCTGAGCTGATGCCATATGGTATGGAATATCCCTTTGGCTGACTGGGGTCAGCTGGCCTGCTGGTGTCCCCTCCCAGGATCTTTCCCCCCCCATCTCTTTCAGTGGGGGAAGGAATGTCACAGGGACAGCACAGCTTGGCAGTAGCCAAAACACTGCTCTGTTATCAACACCAACTACTAAAACAAAGTACAGCAGTGTAAGGCCTGTGAGCTTTACCCCAGTCAGACCCAATACACACGCTAATCATCAAGCCTCTCATTGGGGCATCTTTGTTAGATTTGCTAATTGCAAGGTCTATAAAATTTTATATGCTATCTACCGTGGGTGTGCATTTCAGCGTATTCCACCTTGGTGAATTGTTGCACCATAAGGATCCTTATTAAATACTGAGGGAAAAACCCTTTATCCCTTAACCATGTCTGGCTCCTAATTTTAGGTCCAACGAAAAGGCATCAGTTTCTGGTGACCCAGACGGGACTGGAAGGACCCCAAAACCTGCAGTCCTTGGATTGAGGAACATCCTCCCTTCACCCCCTTTGCCGGCATACTACAGGAGCTGAAGTGGCAGTCTAGGACTGTGATCGGGGCTCCAAGACCAAACACGGAAGCAGGGAAGGGAGGTACGTTAAAAAGGGAATGGTATTGTGCTAGCATTAGGTAGGGGAGGTCTCCAGGGAAGTTAGTGTGGGAGTGTGTCCAGAGAGGTCCATAAAAGGGAGGGAATTTAATCCCCGTTTCCACAAAGAAATTGTGGAGAGGGGGGATGCCCTCCGTTGAATCCACAGAGCCTGAAGGCTGGAATTGCACAGCTGCAGAGTGGCTCAGAGGCTTAAAGCACTGGTTGAGTAGCCAAGAGGTCAGGGGTTCGGACCCCTGCAAAGGTTTTTTGCATGCGCGCACTTACGCTTTCTATAGTCTACTTATGTTGGTAGTTCTGGCTAGGTGCTCTGGTTTGAAGGCTATATAGTTTGCCTGGGGAGTGGGCATATCGATGTCAGATCCCAGGCTGAATTCCAGGGCTAATAGCTCTTTTCCAGCAGGTTTTTCCTGTTTATAAGACATGGGTCGTGTGGCCTCTGCTGAGAATGTGCAAATACCCTGCAATTCTCCGTTAGATTTAATAATAAGACATTGGTGGTATCTAACGGGGAGAAGAACTCCCCCTTGATACCTAAGAGTTGATCAGACTCGACACAGGTCTGGCCGACTTTAAAATTAAGGGAGCAGGGAAAGTGGCCTCACTTTGGCAGTCTAGAAAATGAATTAGGCACAGAATTATTAGTAGAAGTTTGGTCCCTGCGCAAATTTGATGAGTTGAGATACACGGAGCTCTTTTATGTATTTCTAAATAGGGAGGATGCATACAAAGTGGAGAAAGGCTGATTGGAAATGATTTTATGAGAGATGAAAAGGGGAGAGACATAGGGTGAAACAGCTGTTGGCTGATCCGGTTTGGACTGGAGAAACAGACATGACAGACTTGGATATGGTGGCACCCGCTCTACACGGGGGAGGGGGGGGGTGGGTGGGGGGTCACCCCCCTTGCCATCACCAGTGCTGCCCGTTCAGCTAGGGGTAGGGGACTGCTGTTCGCAACTTCAAAATCAGGGACGGCTGGCCATGGGCTGCCGCTGTTGCTGCTACCGCTTCCACCAGCTTCGCCACTGGCCTCTCCAAGGATGGAGGGAGGGGAGAGTCCTTCATTTCCCCTGACAACAACAGGGGCAGAGGAGGGGGCAGGCTTACCATCGACCCCCGACTGCCCTGAACAAGGGCGGCAATTGAGGCAGGCTCACCTCTGGGACTGGGGACAGGGGCGGCCAATGGCGGCTCCTGCTCCGCTGGGCCATCAGTTCCAGGGCTATGGGCAAAGCCACCCTGATTAAAGGCATTTGGCTGAGACAACCCCTAATAATAATGAAGCAGCCCCAATTAAAAGTGAATGGAATGATTACAATACAAATGGTTCTTCTGAGGGGGGTGGCAGTAAAAGGGGAAAGGCAGCCTGAGAGGCCATAGGAGCAGCCAGTCCAATTGCCAAATGCACGAGATCGAAGAAAGATGAAGTAGGGGAGGAAGCGCCAGCATTAGTGGCACCTCTGAAACAGGCTGTGGCAAATCAAGGAATAGTTTATACAAAGACACCTGTGGAGTTACAGAATGTGGGTGTGTCCTGGGTTAGGCCAGAGGGGTCAAAATCTAGGAAGTGATTTATGCTGCAGGAAGGAATATAACTTCCTTCCTGGGAGAGAGAGACAATAATCAGGTAGTTTTAAGGATTGATAGGTAGGTAAACCAATTAAAAAGTTGATCCGCCTTCGAGGAAAAAACCATATATAAGCAGAGACTCTCTGACGCTCTTCCTCTTTGGACCTGCTGCTGCTGTGTGGAGAGGAGCAGCTCCTGCTTCTCTCGCTGGTAAGGCCCCCCCCCACCTCCTTCCAAAGGAGGGATGGGGGGGGGGGAAGGGAGGTTTTATGGCAGCCGTGCTGCTGCAGCCGGGCATGGGGGAGGAAACGATTGGAATTTTCAGCAGATCTAGCTCAGCCGGTGTGTCAGCTACACGAGAGAGAGAGAGCCGGGCCAGGCAAGGACCAGGCCAGACTCCATCCAGCTCGGGCCAGACCCTGCCCTGTCACCCCGGGCCCAGATGGCCCTACCGCACCGAGCCAGCTTGGCAGAGCCAGGCAGAGAGACTCTTGAGAGCATTTGGCATCTAGCTCGGACCTGTTCAAGCAGCCCGGCAAAGAGCACGTGATCATCACACTGCCGGAGAGAGAGAGAGACAGAGATTAACTCTCTCCATGCCTAGACTAAACTCACAGACACCCATCCTTCCTCGCAGAGAGAGGAACGAGTGAGGACATCGACATAGTGCAGCGCAGAGACTTTACAGTCAGTGAGGAAAGCAGAACTGATACTTATAAGGAGGTGCATGGGAAGTGCTTCAAGTGTGAAGCTGAAAACTCTTTTGGAGAACCATGGTTGGAGACTGAGCTAATAAATTCCCTGTAATATATGAAGAAATAGTCAAAAAGGGGGGATGTGAAGTTCTTATTGCAGCCAATGAACTGAAATACCTAAGTACAGACAAGTAAGTGTTGAAAAAGTACAGCCTGATGAGAAACTTGAAGCAAGAGAGAGGAGAGGCTGTGACCCAGAGCCCTGGTCCTGGGGGGAATGCTAGAGAACCTGAGTTGTCAGGAGAACCTGTGTTGCTAAGCACAGAAGAAGGGATTTTCTTTGTTGCTGCAACTGAACTGTGCATCCTTAAAACAGGTACCCTGTGGACTGTTCATAACTCACCATAGTGGCTGTGGGAAGGCTACTGGGGTGGGAGGGATCCACCATTAAGCTGGACTTTGCTCCGGGCGGCGGCTAATGGTGAGGCAGAAGACCCATAAAAACTGTATTTTTCTTACAGAAAATCCATGGTGTGAACAAAAGAAGCTTCTCTTCCTAAATGAACTGGAACAAGAGCTGTTTCTGAGGTGGTAAACTGACTGGAGGTCAAAGTGTTGTCTTTTGTGTGTTGTCAGGGAGAATGAAATGGAGAGGTGGGGGGAGGAGGAGTGGTCTGAGGAGTTTGTTCTGGTTTTTCTTGGGTTTTTTTTTCTTTTCCCTTTGTCTTAGGTATATTAATAAAACTTCTTTGTACTTTATAAAGTTTGAGCCTGCTTTGCCTACTCCTAATCCTCATCTCACAACAAGCAATCAAGTAAATTTAAGTAAGTGTGCTAGCATTTAGCCACAAACCTGAATAGGCGAACTGAAACCACTACAGGGTGACAGAGGAGCAGGCCTTGAAGACCAGAATGAGCCTCTTTCCTAGGCCCAGAGGGAACCCTGGGATCCATGAAAATACATCCAGGTCACCAGGGATGGGCTAGGAGAGAATTGTGGGTTTGTGAACTGCTGGACCAGTCAGAAGTGAGACTCACTGTTTGTTACCTTGTAAGGCATTGTTTACCTGTTAGCATAAAAGGTAAGAACTGTAAAATAGCCCAGGGGATTGGAGAACACTGTGGTAAAGTACTTCCTGTTTGTGTGATGGTATTTAAGGAATTTTCACTGCGTAATAAAGTCTTTGTACATCACCATCTTGTGTGAATTCCATGTCCTCTGCTCAATTACTGCAGACACTGTTCTCCCTTGGAGAGCTACAGCAGTGGGAAAACTCAGTTGGGAGGTACAGAGACAACCCAGAGAAGGTAGCTATGCGTGTAGAAATGGCTACTAGACCCCAAAACCCAGATTGGGAGGGATCTGAATGTTATGCTAGATGAATTATTAGATAGCACAGAAAAGGAGATGTATAAAAGGCTGTTATATCTGCCCTAGAAGTTCAAACTGCAGCTGGGAGTCTCCAAGGGACAGTTAATGATATTTTCCCCTTAGCAGATCCAGGATGGGATACCAATGTACCAGCACAAATGGCAAAGTTAAAATGCTGTATTGAGTCTGACTGGGGTAAAGCTCACAGCCCTTACAGTGCTGTGCTTTGTATTGGTAGCTGGTGTTGATAACAGACCAGTGTTTTGGCTACTGCCAAGCAGTGCTGTCCCTCTGACATTCCTTCCCTCACAGAAGGGAATAAGGGGAGCAAGATCCTGGGAGGGGACACAAGCAGGCCAGCTGACCCCAGTCAGCCAAAGGGATATTCCATACCATATGATGTCAGCTCAGATATATAAGGGAAGGAAGAGAGGAGGAAGGGGAGGCATTCATGAGTCTTCCATGTTTGCCTTCCAGAGCAACCACTATGCGTGCTGAAGTCCTGCTTCCCAGAAGACGTCTGAACATTGCTGCTGATGGGAACTGATTGTTTTTTCTCTTTATCTCTTGCACGTGCAAATCTCCACTTGTTTTCTTCTTTCTACTGTAATAAGCTGCCTTTACTCACCCTACTAGTCTTTCTCCATATTATTCTTTCCCCTGTCCCAGTGTGAGAGGGAGTGATAGAGCAACTGAGTGGGCACCTGGAAACTAGCCAAGGTCAACCCATGACAAGTGGTACCAGAAATGGGGTGTCTTTGGGTTGAAATGTGCCATTCCTAAAGCAGTGAATTGGTCTAAATTGTACGAAGTCAGACAAAATGCAAATGAGACCCCTACATACTTCCTGGATAGGCTCAAAGAGGCTGCACAAAAATACACTAATCTGGACCTCAATTCATCTGAACAGCAGTCCCACCTGGCTTTCCTGTTTATAGGGCAGTCTGCAAAGGACATAAGGAGAAAGCTGCAGAAGATGGATGAGACATAAGTAAATTGTTGAATGCGGCCTGGAAAGTATACGAAAATAGAGATTCAACAAATAAGGGTTAGACATGATAAACCCTACCACAAGAAAAGGCATGATAAGGGAAATTCATCTAACACACCAAAAAGGAGTCATTCTCCTCCTCCTGTAGCTGACAACCAGTGTGCCATCTGCAAGAGAGGGGACACTGGAAGAACGAGTGTCCAACACAAGCGAAAAAGGCACCCCCAGTTCTGGAACTAACTGCGAATAAGGACTGAAAGGGACCAAAGGCATCACCCCCAGAAGAGCCTTCGGTTGTAGTTAAGCTGGGGAATGATGATGTTGAATTTCTGGTGAATATGGGGGCAACATATTGTGTTAAATACTTTAAAAAGTAAACAGAGCCAGGATACTGTGGATGTGGTCAGAGACACTGGGGTAAGTGAAACAAGGCCTTTCTTCCAACCTTTAAAATTTAAATTATGAAAACACTGAGTGACTCACCAATTCCTGTATATGCAAAATTCCCCAATGCTATTATTGGGCAGAGATTTATTGGAGAAATTACAAGTGGAAATTAAATTTTCAAAAGAGGGGAGAGTGAAAGTTTTAATTACTGAATCTAATTTGTCAAAGCAGCTGCTATTCTCATAAAGGAATACTATGGGAAAATTCCCAAAGAAATTGAAGATGTTGTCATTCCAATAGTGTGAGTCAATGATTCTCCTGGGAGATCCAAAATAGGTGAACCTGTGAGTATTACACACAAAGTAGGGGCTACACTGGTAAGGTAGTCACAATACCCTTTGAAATTAAAAGACCATAAGAAATTCGCACCTGTAATTGAAAAGTTTCTCAAATTTGGGTTATTAGTGGAATGTGAGTCCAGGTACAACACAGAAATCCTGCCAGTAAAGAAAGCTGATGGTAAGAGTTATCAACTAGTGCAGGATTTAAGGGAAATTAACAAAATAACAGGGGACATAAACCCAGTGGTATCAAATCCCTGCATTCTCTTCATTGCAATGGGGAGCAAAGACATGCAGACTGTCTTGCTTTGAAGAAGATTGTTTATTGAAGCAACCTGAACCCTTTTATGTTCTAAACTTAACCCAAACAAGTAGGCATTGGCTGCCTGCCACTGCAGTGTTGCTTTTCACGTGTCCCTTTACTCAATCAGCTCTCTGATCATGTGGTGTCCATGCATCTCCCCAACCAATCACTGCCTCATGCATGAGGCAAGCAAACGCCAGCTATACAGCCCGATCTTTGGTTACAGTGCTGCCTTTCCCTCCAACCTGGAAAAGAAACTCAAGATGATTTTAGCAAGGAGGTAATACGAAAGGGGATCTTTATTTTGAACGCCTTCAGGAGCAGTTATGGAAAGATGTCCATAAAAGCCCACTCCCTCCAGGGGTGAGTATATATTAATAGTGATGCCGTTTTGCTGGTCTTAGAAAAGGAAAGCCCAGACACGGTTCGAGGGTTGGGGGTCGTTTACCTCAGTATTTTAATAGGATCCCTGTTAGCGTAAGAAAACACATAATCACAGAATGATTATATGGGTGCTTTAATAAAAGGGCCCAGGGAGCAGGGGTCATCGGACCCAGATCAAGCTCCGCCATGGGTTTGAAAATGAACACATTTTATACTATAACCAGCTTACGATCATCAGTTAATCATTGATTCAACACCACTCTATCGGATACATTGTTTTCACTCAAGCATAAGTTTCAGCCCCCCTTTCTTACTACCCCCTTACATTTCCCAGGATTGTTGCAAGTGAATTATTATTCTTACTCATATTTCCTACGCAATCGTTTCATTAATCTTGTCATAAGTAATCGTCACAGAAAAACACACAGGTGCGGTTCTCGTTCTCATGACTGCCCTTCTAACAAAACACCTAAGGCCTACAAGGCTTATTGATCCCACAACCTAAAACTACCACCAACCCCAAAATCATTTTGACCCCTATGCTATCATCCCATTCTATGCATCACTTCCCCCAGGTAGAACGCGTCCCAATGCACCCCCCAGTTGAGTATACAATTATAGACTTTACACATTAGCATATCTAACAAGACAGCCCAAGAAGGGGGCCGGGGTGGGCTAACTTCTAGTTTACAGAATCTGTCCTACTAGGGGACCTTGAGTTGCTAAGATAGTAGAATGTTTGGTCTTCTAACTCTACAGTTCTGGGGTGTTTAGTCTCCCAGACTACAGGACACCAAGAAACCAGGCTAAGTTATCAGGCCTAAAGGATTACAAGTATGCATGCTAATACTTGTGGATACATAAGAACTGTGTAAAAAGTATATAAAAGAAAAAGCAAAAATCCTTTCAGCATCATTAGGTTTTAGGAAATTAACATAATTGATTAAAAGCACCAATTAGGAGGACAAGTGGTAATGCAATTTCCACCCAGGTCAAGCCCTTTCTCTGGAGTCCCCCTCTCAACACTGGCTGTACCTTGATTATGAAAATGTATCTCGGAGAGTTGTCCTGGCCCTTGGTGCGCAGGAATAACCGAGATAGCACTGGGGCTTTGTACCCCTGGGGCTTGGAGCTCTGGAATTTTTGTGTTTCTGCCTAGGGAAAGGCCATGGAAAAGTACTGGGAAAACTAACTAATACAATAGGCCACAGAGTTACAAATATATGTGCAAAGAGTACAGGGAACATATAAAAGAAAAAGGGCAAAAAACCAGATGGCATCAACAGGACCTGGTTTTTACCTCGCTATTAGCTGAACCTTTCCCAGAGTACTTTCTGTTGAGACAGAGTGAACAGGATTTCTTGTCTCCCACATCATTTGACCACACTGACAAATGAATTAGGGTGGTTCACTGTTTTAGATGTCAAGGATGCCTTTTTCGGCATTCCTGTGCACAAGAATAGCCAAGAACTCTTTGCTTTTGAGTGAGAGAATCCTGAGACAGGGAAGAAGACGGATCACCTGTACAGTTTTACTGCAGGGATTCAAGAACAGCCTAACAATATTCGGAAACCAACTGGCAAAGAAGCTGGAGGACTGGAGGAGACAGAAACCAGGAGGAGTTATTGGATATGTTGATGACATCTTAATTGTAGTCAAAACAAGAGATGACTACATTCAGCTCACTGTAAGTCTGTTGAACTTTTTGGGCCAAAGTGGGTATCAAGTCTCGAAAATGAAGGCAGAGGTTTCCAGGGAAACAGTAGTTTACTTGGGGCTGGAAATTTTCCATGGACACTGACAACTCAGCAGAGAATAGGAAGAAGCCATCTGCTGTCTTCCAGAGCCCCACACTGTGAGAGATACAGGCTTTTCTGGGAATGGCAGGTTGGTGTCACCTATGGATATCAAACTATGGACTACTGATAAAACCTCTGTATGAGGTCCTTAAAGCAGCCAAAAAGGGGACAATCATGTGGACAGAAAATGTGAGGGCTGCATTTAAACAGCTGAAACATTCCTTGATGTCAGCCCCAGCTCTGGGGCTGCCGGACTTGACTAAGCCTTTTGAACTCTTTACATATGAGCTGTGGAATGTTGCTCTGAGGGTACTGGCACAGCACCTTGGGGACCAGCGGAGAGCTGTGGCCTACTTTTCAAAACAGCTAGACAATGTTGCCAAAGGCTGGCCTGGGTGTTTGAAAGCTGTGGCAGCAACTGTCCTCCTAATACAGGAAGCCCATAAATTCACCCTTGGGCAGCACATTGTCGTGTATGTACCCCATGCAGCAATAACTGTGCTGAAACAAAAGGGGAGACACCGGCTATCCCCCAGCCAAATGCTTAAATGTCAATCTGTATTGTTGGAACAGGATGTTGTTACTCTAAGAACATCATCTGTGGTAAATCCTGCGATGTTTTTATCATTCTCATTACTTGACAATGTGCCTGAATATGATTGCTTACAGACAACAGAGGAGACTTATTCCAGCAGACCAGACCTGAGGGACGTTCCTTTGGAGAGCCCAGATTGGGAACTGTATACCGATGGAAGCAGCTTCATAAGGAACGGTAAGAGAATGACGGCTTATGCCATAACCACCACAAAGTCATTGAGGCAAAAGCCTTGCCTTCAGATGTATCATCGCAAAAAACTTAACTCATTGCACTAACAAGAGCTCTAGAACTGACCTATGGTGGTGGTCCAAACCCATAAAAACCTTTCCCCCCCCAAGAAAATTGTGGAGACCCAAGGACTAGGACCTCCCCTGGGGTGGAGTCCAGAACAGATTGCCCCAGAGAGGGGTCGAGTTCTAAGGTGGCTGGTCACCGTCTCATCATTTGCCTGGCTACTTGTCACTCTCCTGCCTATCTCGCCAATCCTGGGAAGATCCCTGTCACTCAGTTCATGATTGTATTGTTTGTCTTTCCCTCTCCTCCCCTCTCCCTTCCCGGTTGGCCCCTGTCCCTTTGTCCCTCCCCGGTTCCTCTCCAGTGCCCCTTTGTGATTGGTTGTTGCCCACAGAATAAAGTCTGATGCCCTGCCGAGCACCAGGGTCCTTCACCCCTGAGCTCAGGCTGCTGACTTCTGTGTTACTGTGTGCCTGTTGCTCTGGGCGAGGGAACACTCCCTTCGCAACAACTCCGGCTCTGTGGACACAGCGTGGCTGCCTATACGGGAGGTGCAGCCTGTGGCCGTGAATCCCGATCCTAACTGCAGCGAACCTGGAAAGGGACACTAGCAGTAACCGCCGCCAGGCTGCTGACCGAAACCCTGGTGGTCAGCTGTCCAGCCCACGCCATCGGCTACAAGTGGTGCCCGAACTTGGAACCCTCAGCAGTAAGCTAGGGATCCCTGTTGAGTGTCCCTGACCACCTCGTGGCCAGGTGCCGCCTTCGCGCAGCCACCGCTCTGACGAACGGATCCCGGTTTTACAGGATTCGTTCTGAAGGGAGACCAAGCATCTCCGAAGAAGAAGAAGAGGAAACTTGGTCTGCCGGAGCTCCAGCCCGAGGAATTTTTTGTTTGTGCTGTCAGAGAGCGGTTTCGGGGCTCGGAGCTAGAAACCTGAGGTGCCGCACCTGGGATCAGAGGGTCCATGTGGGGAGAGTAAGTGCAGAGCTCTCCTTGCACCCCCTCCTTTTGTTTCCTGCCATTTTCCTCAGGTTTAAAGGGCCTGCCTGCGGCGTGTGTGGTGCTAAGATGGGAAATAGTGCTTCTAGCCTGCAGAGGGAGTTTTATTGCCCGATTAAAGCCACCTTGGTTTTGGGAAAAAGGGATTTTAATTGAGGGCAATTAGCTAAGCTTATTAGATGGGTTTTTATTAATTTCGCTTGGTTTCAGCTGCTTCAGTTTTGTCCCCTCAGTTCTGGGATGAAGTTGGTGAAAAGTTAGCTGAAAAATTTCATTCAGGGGAACACAAAGTTTCTAAGTTTTTTTTCCCTTTTGATTTTAATTTGTGATGCCTTGGAGGAAAAAGGGAAAAATTTGGGAACTCCCATTAACCCTACCCCATCCACCCCGGCTCCATGCCCCCCCTACTGTGCTGACTCTCAGCGCAGTGAATTGGGCGGAGCCACCTGCCGGGATGTGCGGGACTGCTGCAGACTCCTTGACTTTCCCCAATTCCCCCGACGCTATTTGGTTTCTGCCTTTTTTCTTTTATATGTTCTCTGTACTCTTTGCACACATATTTGTAGCTCTGTAGCCTATTGTATTAATAGCTAGTTTCCCCAGTACTTTTCCATGGCCTTTCCCTAAGCAGAAAGACAAAACAAATTCCAGAGCTCCAAGCCCCAGGGGGTTGCAAGGCCCTGTCCTATCGCAGTTCTTCCTGGGAACCAAGGACGAGAACAACTCTGAGGTACATTTTCATAAGCAGAGTGCAGCCAGTGCTGAGAGGGGGGCTCCAGGGAAGGGGCTGGACCTGAGGGGGAATTGAATCGCCACTTGTTCTCCTAATTGGTGCTTTTAATAAATTATGCTAATTTCCTAAAAGCTATAAATATGTACTCACCCCTGGAAGGGGTGGGCTTTTATGGACACCTTTCCATACCTGCTCCTGAAGACCTTCAAAATAAAGATCCCCTTTTATATTACCTCCTTGCTAAAATGATCTCGAGTTTCTTTTCCAGGTTGGGGGAAAAGGCAACACCCCTGTTCCCTGATCACTGCGGACTTGATCACCCCATGGCAGGCTCTCCCCCAACTCTCCTCCCTACATCTGCATGCTCGGTTGTGCCTGCGGCGGCCCCCCCATCCCCCCCCCCCGTTATACGGCCAGCCCATATAATAGCGGTGGCCAAGAGGAAAATTGCACAACCACCAGGAGCAAAGATGGCGGAGACTGCATGGAAGTTTGAGCAATAGGCACTGGCCGCATGGCGAGCCTCCCCGCAGGCTCCTGGCATTGCGTGGGCGTGCCCGCCCTGACCACGGACTCCTCCCCTTTCTCCTCCCGCGTCCCTCCCCCTATGGCGGGTGGTTCGCTGCCAGGTTCCCCCCCCTTGTCAATGGGTGTAACTGCGCCAGGCCGATCCCCTCCCACTGGGAACCCCCCTCCGGCCGCGACCGTGGTTGCCACCCCCAAGCGCGAGGTTGCCGCCCCCGAATGCTCCCATTCTGTTCCCCGCCCCATGGAATGCCCTCACAGACCGGTTGCGTCATCGGGTGTAACTCTGCTGGGCCCCTCCCTAGCCCGCGCAGTTTCTGATCCCTCGCTCACCGCCACCGCCGCTGCTCCGCCGCAGCCGCCGTGCTGCAGGCGCTTCCCCCCCACCGGTGTCTGCGCCACTTGTGCCGCTGTGGGAGAGGCCTGGGCCAGCCAGGGCCCCTGCGCCCTAGAACCTGGGGGCCAAAGGGCAGCCGCTTGTGACACGGCGGGGGACCACCGGGCATACCAGGGCTCGCAGCAGCTAGAACCTGGAGGCACGGGAGCCGCGGCCTATGCCATGGAGTGGGAGGGGGAGGGGGAGCGGGAGCTCTTTGCAGCACCGGTTTGTTATGGGAAAAGGGGTAACAATCCTCTTTGGGAGCCTTTCTCCTTCCATAACGTCCGAGAACTGGTTCGGATGGAAAGGGAGTGCGGGTTGGAATCCTCGCAATTCAAGGGAGTTTTAAATGCAGTATTTAGAGCCAATACCCTTGTACCTGAGGACATTAAGGCAATCATGAGTAGCCTTCTAACTGAGACCTTATATTGGATTTGGGAGCGCGCGTGGAAACGTATGTTGGGAGAACTTTTAGAGACCTATAAGAGGGACCAGAATCTAGCCTTCCTGACCATGGACCACCTATGTGGGGAGGGGGAAATGGAGGAAGGGGAAGGGTCAAGCTGCAAAAATCCCGGCAGAAATGCTCAAAGAAATCCAACAGGCAGCACACAGAGCACTTCTAGCACTTCCTTCCCCTGCAGTACCCTCTGAGGAGTATGCAGCCATAAGGCAAGGACCTGAAGAGAACTTCCTGGATTTCATAAAGCGATTAAAGCAAACTCTCATAAAACAAGTAGAGGATCCTGTGAGTCAAAGGTAGATCCTCCGGTCCCTTGCCTTGGCCAATGCAAATGAGGACTGCAGGAGAGTACTGAAAGCCCTCCCCCGTGACCCGAAGCCCACCATCGAGCAGATGGTTGAGGCGTGCGCTGAGGTCACCCCTTCCCAGCCAGCGATCCCTTTTCCCACTTGCGCTAACCCAAAAAGACTTGCTGCTGCCACCACAGCACCCACCACCGGACAAGAGGTCAAGAAGTGTTTCAGTTGTGGTTCACACAGCCATTTTGTACGCAATTGCCCTAAGCCCCCAAGAGCTAACCACCCTTCTGCTAAGCCTTTCCCAGGTCCCGGAGTGGCGCACTGCCCATGTCTTCACCAGCACCAGCAGGGAAACGGGCAGTGGAGCGCGGAGCAGCACCGCACCGTGACACCAAATTAAATGCTGAGGACAACAGACCTGCCGCTCCGGAGGAACCTGCTGCCCCACACCGGCGGACACAGGAGACCCCCCAAGGACTTGGGGCAAAAGACTCAACCTGGTGAGTGCGACTGCACAAATAATCACTCAGACAGACTTCCAACCCTTTAAGGTTTTCCTTAAAGGAGAAATCAACACCCAAACAGACATTCTTGTAGTGGGAAATTCCATTCAGGGACCCCCAGAACTTTTTGTACTACCCCAAGTTATTACAGTGTCCCCAGGGGTGAATTTTTACATCACCGTTACCTGCAAAAACACCCCTTGGTTTGTCCCCCAAGGACAAGGGGTAGCACATGCCATCGTGCTACCCTCAGACTTCCCTCATCACCTACAGACCCCAGCTTTCTGTTGGGCACAGGTAGTGGGCACAGACCGATCTTCTATCAGTTGTAAACTAACGAACGGTCGGTCAACAGTGCGTCTTAGTGGGATGCCAGACACAGGTACGGACGTCACCATCATCTTGGCATCCAAGTGGCCCTCCCAGTGGGGTCTCCAACCCTCTGCAGGAGAAGTTACAGGGATTGGGGGAACCATACCCTCCCAGAGGAGTGTCACGGATATCATAATAGAGACCTGATGGACACACAGCTTCTATTAGACCCTTTCTAGTGCCGTCAGGCTTTACTCTATGGGGGAGGGACCTGCTCGCACAGTGGGGGACTCACCTAGAAATCCCACCAACACCCCAGGATTTCTAGTGGGGGCCACTGAGGGGCGCACCACCCCACCACTCACGTGGACCACCGACAAGCTGGTGTGGGTGGAACAGTGGCCCCTGACCAAGGAAAAACTTAGCGCCCTCGAGTCCCTAGTGGAGGAGCAGCTTTCCAAGGGCAATATTGTACCATCAGATAGCCCTTGGAACTCCCCTGTCTTCGTCATCAAGAAACCAGGCAAGGACAAGTGGAGGCTCCTCCATGACCTGCGAAAGGTAAACAAAGTCATCGTTGAGATGGGTCCCCTCCAGCCAGGCCTTCCATCGCCTGCTATGCTTCCCCAACAGTGGCCACTCGCGGTAATAGACATAAAGGATTGGGTTTTTTCTATACCACTGCAGCCGTGTGACGCCCGGCGTTTTGCATTCTCCGTTCCGTCAGTCAATCGGCAGGCCCCCCAAAAGCATTACCATTGGCGAGTATTGCCCCAGGGCATGTGCAACTCCCCTGTAATCTGTCAGTGGTACGTCGCTGGGGTTCTGTCACCTGTCCGTAAGGCCTTCCCCCAAGCGATCATCTACCACTACATGGACGACGTGCTGGTCTGTGCCCCTGCCCAACCCTACCTGGAAAAGACTTTAGTTGCAACCATGGACGCTATCCAACGTGCCGGGATGGAAATCCACCCCGAGAAAGTGCAGCACACCTGCCTGTGGGCGTACCTCGGGATCCGCATCAACGAAAGGACCATCGCACCCCAGCAGCTCACCATCGAGGACAAGCCCAGGACCATGCGAGACCTTCCCCAGTTTTTCGGGTTGATCAACTGGGTGCGTCCTCTGCTGGGACTGACGATGGCAGACCTCACCCCCTTGTTCCAACTCCTGAAGGGAGCCGAGGGAATGGATTCGCCAAAAGTCATCACCGCGGATGCCAAGATCGCCATTAAGGTGCAGCGTGCACTTTCCTCCCGGCACGCACACAGGATGGTGCCAGACCTGCCCTTCCGCTTTACCATCTTGGGGCAAGTACCGTTTTATCATGGCCTTGTCTTTCAGTGGGACGGGAGGTTGAAAGACGCTCTCCTCATCATAGAGTGGATCTTTCTTCCTCATCAACCATCCAAAAGTGTCACAATGCCACAGGAGCTGGTGGCAAAGTTAATACAAAGAGCGAGAAACAGGCTCTGCACCCTAGCAGGGTGTGATTTCTCATGCATACATGTTCCCTGGCATGACGAGGATCTGGAGAAGTTGCTCCAGACCAACAAGCACCTCCAGTTCGCACTGGACAGCTACCCAGGCCAAATTACTGGCCACAAATTGAGACACCATCTGTTCAACACGAACTTCCAGTTGGCACCCAAAATGTTTCAAAGCAAATCTCCATTGGATGCCCTGACCATTTTCACCGATGGCTCAGGGTCCTCCCACGAATTAGTCTTGACTTGGAAGGACCCCAGGACCGAGCAGTGGGAGTCTGAGGTCCATGTGGTGAAAGGTTCCCCACAGATTGCAGAACTGGCAGCTGTCATCAGGGTATTCGAGAGGTTCCAGGAACCTCTGAACCTGGTAACTGATTCAGCATATGTAGCTGGAGTAACTGCCAGAGCTGAACACTCTTTGTTAAAGGAAGTGACCAACCAAAAGTTGTTCGGGCTGCTCTCGAGGTTAGTGTACCTCTTATCCCACCGAGAGCATCCTTTCCATGTCATGCATGTTAGATCACACCAGGATCTCCCAGGGTTCATATCTGAAGGGAACCGCAGGGCAGATGCCTTGGCCATGGCCGCACGAATGGCTAACACACCTGACATCTTCACGCAGGCCAAGCTCAGCCGCCAGTTCTTCCACCAGAACGCTCCCGCCTTCAGAAGGATGTTCCACCTGCCTCTTGGGCAAGCGAGAGCGATTGTGGCGACATGTCCTAGTTGCCAGACCTATCAATTTCCATCGATGAACCCGGGGGTAAACTCCCAAGGACTGGCCAGCTGCCAGATATGGCAGACCGATGTTACCCACTTCAACGAATTTGGCAGGCTCAAGTATATCCATGTGTCGGTTGACACATTTTCCGGAGCCATTTTTGCCTCCGCCCACACGGGCGAGAAAGCAAAAGACGTCGTTAAACCCTTTCTTATGGCCTTCTCTGTGCTAGGCACCCCCAAGGAGATCAAGAACGACAACGGACCCGCGTATACCTCGTCCCACCTTCGAGAGTTCTTCCAGCAGTGGGGAGTGACCCACACCACCGGGATCCCTCACTCCCCCACTGGACAGGCAATCGTGGAGAGGGCACACCAAACCCTCAAAAGGATCCTCCACCAGCAGCAGGGAGGAGCAGAGAACAGATTGCCTGTTGAGCGACTGTGTAAGGCGCTCTTCACAATCAATTTTTAAATAACACCCAGGAAGAGCCCATCCCCCCTGCATTCCGGCACTTTTCCAATTCGACCTCAGCCAAATTAAAAGAACAACCGCCGGTGCTGGTCAAGGACCCTGAGACCCATCAGATTGAAGGGCCCCTCCTACTGATTGTCTGGGGACCAGGGTATGCGTGCGTGTCCACCCCTAAGGGGCCGAGGTGGGTGCCAGCCAGAAACATTAGGCCATACAGGTCCTCTAATCAAATATCTGGGAGTGTACTTCCAGGCACATCTGGAGCGGACGGTGGAGAACAACAACAAACCCAGTTGGCCTGGAAAAGAAGAAGAAAGAAGGACCCTCAGCCAAGACGGAGGAAAAGTCTGTGAAAGCCTCCTCCTGAAAACCAGTGAAGGACTGGATCAAACCTAAGAAAAAAGAAGAAACCCCCTTCCGTGTCTTTCCCCCTGCCTTCCCTCATGTGTTTTCCCTTACTCCCTTTTTTCCCACCCCATACCCCTAAGGAAGTAAAGGGAGAGAGGGTTTAGTCTTTAATCCTAGATTGTTTCCTTTCAGTTAAAATCTCACCGGAAGAACCCCAAAAGATGCAGCCACAACTCCTCGTCTTCCTGCACCTGGTCCTGCTGGTCCCAAGGGCAAACCCATGGCTTGTGCAGCAGCCAAAGGAGAACATCTGGGTAACTTTGGCAAAGTCGCTCAGCCAACAAGAATTCTGCCTTAACACCTACGCCACAGAGAACCCTATGTCAACTTGCCTGGTGGGGATTCCTTGGGAGCCCCTCGACTTTCGTGCCACCTTTGCTGATGCCCACCCAGCCCACAGCTGGGACAAATGGATAAGGACCCTCCCGCATACCCAGGCTGAACCCCAAGAATTAGACCTTGTGGGGTCAGCCCAGCCTCATTTTTGTACAAAATTTGACTCCACCTACAATTGGCTTGACCCCTCCATAAAAATTGGGAGGCCAAAAAACGACGTATCCCCAATTGACAAAAAATCATATGTAAAAGGCTTATGGTGCAGTTTTGCAGAGAACACCCAGTCCGCGTCCATTTTCTACCTGAGGAAGCTCCCCAAAGGGGTGTTCCTTATCTGTGGGGATCGGGCTTGGGCAGGAATCCCCTCTCAGCTGCACGGAGGCCCGTGTACGCTGGGCAAACTATCCATGTTAACACCGGGAAAGACCCAACTTCTAGCTTGGAGGAACCACACCCAATTGGCCCGTCAAAAAAGAGCCACCCTAGATTTGGATCCAAATTGTAACAGTAATGTGGTACCCTGGTCTTTCTTGAAGAGAGTTGCAGCATCAATATTTTACCCTTGGGTGGCGGCTGCAAAAGCCCTCGGTGAGCTTTCTCACCTAGAGTGTTGGCTTGGAAAGCAGGCCAATTTAACATCTAAAGCGTTGTTGGACCTCCTCGCAGATGAGGAAACAACCAGGCAGGTCACCCTACAAAATCAGGCGGCCATTGACTAATTGTTGCTTGTGCACGGCCACAGATGTGAAGAATTCGAAGGACTTTGCTGTTTTAATTTATCTTCACACGCCCAAAGCATCCACCAGACAATCAAGCAAATGCAGGACCAGATTCATCAATTACGCACCGAAGACAAAGACTGGCTGCAGGACCTTTTTCACAGATGGGGGATCTCCGGTTGGGTGTCTCAAACCTTAAGAACTTTACTTTGGACTCTGTTTATCATTTTTATTGTGTTATGTTTCCTCAGTTGTTTTAAGAGTTTCATTATGTCCCGTGTTAGTAAAACCTTCTCCTTTTATAAGGAAAAAACTCATTGCACTAACAAGAGCTCTAGAACTGACCTATGGTGGTGGTCTAAACCCATAAAACCCTTTCCCCCCCCAAGAAAATTGTGGAGACCCAAGGACTAGGACCTCCCCTGGGGTGGAGTCCAGAACAGATTGCCCCAGAGAGGGGTCGAGTTCTAAGGTGGCTGGTCACCGTCTCATCAGTTGCCTGGCTACTTGTCACTCTCCTGCCTATCTCGCCAATCCTGGGAAGATCCCTGTCACTCAGTTCATGATTGTATTGTTTGTCTTTCCCTCTCCTCCCCTCTCCTTTCCCGGTTGGCCCCTGTCCCTTTGTCCCTCCCCGGTTCCTCTCCAGTGCCCCTTCGTGATTGGTTGTTACCCACAGAATAAAGTCTGATGCCCTGCCGAGCACCAGGGTCCTTCGCCCCTGAGCTCAGGCTGCTGACTTCTGTGTTACTGTGTGCCTGTTGCTCTGGGCGAGGGAACACTCCCTTCGCAACAACTCCGGCTCTGTGGACACAGCGTGGCTGCCTATATGGGAGGTGCAGCCTGCGGCCGTGAATCCCGATCCTAACTGCAGCGAACCTGGAAAGGGACACTCGCAGTAACTGCCGCCAGGCTGCTGACCAAAACCCTGGTGGTCAGCTGTCCAGCCCATGCCATCGGCAACACTGACCAAGGGAAATAAGGTGAACATATGGACTGATTCCATATATGCCGTCAATGTTGTTCATGCTCATGGAGATATTTGGAAGGAACATGACCTGATAACTGTTCAAGGTAATGAGGTTAAGCATGCTGAACAGATTCTTGCACTTCTGGAGAGTATTTGGAAGCCTTCAGAGATAGCTATTATGCATTGCAGCGGTCATCAAAAAAGAAAAACTGCCACCAAACTGGGAAATGGCATTGCTGATTGTCTTAGGTTACAATGGTATCTATTCTATGACCATCTTCATGGGATGTTGGGGCCAGGTGGGGCAGTGTTCCTGGCTCATTCCTGATGGCCGCAGGTGTCACGCTCCGCTAGTAGGAGTGGAGGTTGTGATGGTTCGTTACTTTGAATCTCAGAGTGCAAAAGAAAACAGGGACAAGTATTTTTGCTTTAATCAAAATCAAAAGCACCTTTATTGAGTGCCAACAACACAATTATGCGATAGAAGTGAGAGAGAAAGAGATGTAGGGTTGAGAGAGGTGGGGGAAAGAAAGGGGTTAATAGCTACCACGGCACGGCGAAGTCCTCGTTGTCCGGATCCGATGGATTCCGCCTCGTCCGTAGGGAGATCTCGTAGGGGTACTTTTTGAGAGTCTCTTTATAGTCTTTTTGAAAGCGAGGGGCAGGTAACCAAAAGATGAGGCAATCCTTCCAGAGGTGAGGGGCAAATGGCCAGGAGGTGGGGGAGTAAGGCCCATTGTTTCAGGGTGCAGGTGCAGCTGTACAAAACATATAGTCCTTGTGCAGTCCTTTCCGCCCCGGTAGCCGAGCGGCACGGTTCCACAGGCATGTGTCAGCACACCTCTGCAGCACAGCTCTGCAGCACACCTGGGCACCTGGCAGGCACCCCACCAGGATCTGGCCGGACTTCATTGTGCAAAAGTCCTTTTCCCCTTTTAGGGTCTCTGGGTTTTCAGCCTCTGCTTCTGTAGATGGTCGTGAGGCAGATGAGGGATTTCCGTCCAGACTCTTACACACCACCCCGTGGCTCACAATCGTCGTCAGGTACCAGTAGTGTTGACACGATGTCTTCGGGAGTCTGTAGTGCTGTATCGATGTCTTCAGGACTCTGTAGTGTTGTCACGATGTCTTCAGGACTCGTCCGTGCTGGTAGCATAACTCCGGAAAATAGAGACAAAAAAAGAGAAAGAAGGAAAGGAAAAGAAAAAGAAAAGAACAAAAGGATAAGTAATTTCCATCACATAAAATTTTGTTTAAATCTCAACAGGGCAACAATTGCCTTCTTATAGTAAGATTACATTAATAATTATTTGGATAAAAACAGTTTAATTTCTTATTATAGCTTAAAATTATATTAATAATTGATTGAATCATTATACTTTAGGATTACATTGATGCATTGTTATACCTTAGGATTACATTAATTGATTGAACCACAAAAACAATAAAAATACCTTAAAATTTCATTAATAATTGATTAAATTACAATAAGCAGTAAAATACTTATCTAATTTCTTATTATACCTTAGCTCGCCTTGTATCAATAACGTCAGGGGTGTCCACAGAGGATGAAACATCAACCAGATTATGCATATTCATTATAGATGTCAAATGTGTTATTCGTTTCATCATTCTCCAATTCATGATATACAAAATTGCCGATAAAACAAAACCAGTTAAAACTAAAATCAAGAGAACAATGATGGGATGACACAATTTATTCAGGACCCCTGTGGCAGTAGGTGACCACCCAAAAAGAGTATCCCACCAACTGTAGTCAGCATCTTTTCTTACCCTTTCCAGAACACGATGTATTTTGTTTTCATTGTGATGAACAGTTACCAAGGTTTTCTGTCCGTTCTTCTTGATCTTCTCCAAAATTTCGATTAAATCCTGATGAAACAACAATTGCTTTACCAAGGTAAGGTTCATCCCAATGGGGGTAGGCACAACTTTGTGCATCAGCGAGTAATTAGATTGCAAAAGGTGATAAGAAGTAACTGGAGCTAAATAAGAAAAATCACATCCTATGATCCTAGTAAAATTGCAAACACAAAAATTTGAATTTTTAGTATCCATTACTAAATTTTCTACAACTACTTGGTCACAAGCAGTTCTCAAGCATGCACATCCCTTGCCTATATACACAAGCACTGTTTCAGGATTCTCTTTAGGATGAATTTCAAAATGACAGATATTCTGTTCTGTGTCTAAGCAAATGTCCTGAGCTCTAATTGCATTACTTTCACAGATGAACCCTTGTTGTTCCCGGACAATACAAGTTTCTAAATCAACAGTTGGCCATTTCATACCAATTTGGCAGGCCCATTGCTTATGCTCAAAAGGATAAAGAATAGTTCCATTCCGGTTCAGCCCCAAAGCAATGATAGGAAAAATTGAATGCACTGAAGCATTACATACGGTTAACATTCACTGAGTTAATATGTTTGATAACAACCACTGGTGGGTTAATGACAACTGCAGTGGTCGTTGTAATTTGGTTAAATCTCTAATTGTGACAGCAAATTTATTCATTAGTACATCTGAATCAATGCTATTCAAAATTCCCAATCCCGTTCCCACAAAACCGGTTATGTTGTTCTGCATTCTTTTCTTAATAGGGTTTCTTTTTCGCAACCAGGTTGTCCACCCTTCAAAATAAGTTTGCAGGAAAGGTGAACAAGCTGGCTGAGTTTCCGAAACATTGTTTTGCATGAGTAATTTGACATGTTTAAGAGACCATACCAGGTTAAACAATAATTGCTGTTGGCCTGTTTTCCTGATTATATATGGTCCAATTTCGAAAATTTTAGGACTCAACCTAACCGGTGGTGGGATTGTAGGTATAAATACCTCAATGTCAAGTTCCCCCCAGTAATTAGTATTGTTTTTACTACGCGTCACTTTATAAGAAAACTGTACAGCAGTTAGGTTTAACCAACAATCTTGATTTTTAACTTTGCAAAATGAAACTAGGCTGTGAGGCCCAATGCTATAACTGGGTACAGACTCAGTGAAAGATCCAGTAATTAACTTACATCGTATTAAAACATCATGACCTTGAGTTACCATAAAGGGAGGGAAAAAACATTATTCTTGTCATCCAGCACAAGGGGGGTGCTTATACCATGGTATGTAGCTGCTGCACTCAGTATGGGCTTTGCTATGGCATTTATTTTAAATCTATAAATTCTTCATGTCCCTCGGAGTTCCCCTGTGAAAAGTAAACACAACAGAGCCTGCCACCAAGGGACAGAAATGGTTAAAATCATGGAATTATCCAGCGTGTATTTGTCCGATGCTCCTTCCCTAGGGCATCAGAGGCTGTCCATGCTTTTTGCTGCCAAAAAGAAAGCCACTCAGTCCATTCCTTAAACACAGCATAGAAACAAGCATAGATACAAACAAGTAAGTTATTCTGTACTTCACGTTGGAGAACACTCCAAACAGCTATCAGCTCGCCAACTTGGGCGCTGCCTTCCCCCTCTGTTTCACCGGAGGAAGTGTGGAGGGCTACCTTAATAAGTGAGGCAGGTTTGTCTTGGCTGCTACTGAAGCTTTCTTGTATTGCCAGGTTTTTTACAGCTCCTTCAGTTATTGAGAAAGTGTTACAATAATGTTCAATCTGAGCATCCGACTTTCTAACTGAGGCCCTCTGGGCCACCCCGCCAGGTGGGGGAGTCCTGGTAGAAATTGTTTTAATAACTTTGAAATGGCCTCTTAAAACAATTGGTTGTTGTTGTGTAATTTTCTCCACTTCTATCAGAGCTAAGCTAACCACAAACAGCCCCTTTTCCCAGATAGTGTGTCTTTTTTCAGCATCTCTGAAGCCACAGGAGTGAAAACCAACAGGCCTTGTTGGGCCCTCTGGGCCTCGCTGCCAGATGTGTACTGACAGCCCTGAGGAAGCAAATCCCCATTCCACTTGGAAAGGATCTGTAGGGTGAATAGGGCCTAGGGCTTGGTGAGCTGTTGCTTCAAAAACCAGTAATTGTAAGGCTTCTTCTTGAGAAGTATCCCATTCCCATTTCACCCCTTTTCTCAGCAAGTTATAAAGAGGTCTGGCAATCATGGAAAAATCAGGGATGTGTTTCCCCCAGAACACCAATAAGCCTAAAGCATGTTGGAGATGTTTCCTAGATTCAGGTATTTTAATCTGATCTAAAAAGGTTAAGGTATCAGGTGGGATATCCTTCCACCAAATTCCCAAAAACCAGTTTACCTGGTTTTGAGGACAAAGCTGTTTTGGGTCGTTGCCTGGACTTTGAAGGAAAGGCTGCTTTGGCTCACTTCCCAGGCTCTGAGGGAGGGGTTGCTTAGGCTCACTGCCCAGACTTTGAGAAAGCAAGGGGGGTCCACTGGGTTTTCTATTGTCTGGGTTTTTGCTATGAGGGACCCTAATGTACCTGCTACCCAGTGTTTTCTCTGATTTCTCTTGTGGGGTTTTTACAGGTCCACATTTTCTACTGTAATTAATCAGATCTTCTGCAACCTCACTACATGTATAAACTTTGCGATCACTGGCAGGTGAATTCAAGTGTGAACCCGACGGCTGAGAGGGTGTAGAATTTGGGGCATTCCTGGGATCAGTAGATCCAGTTTGGTCTGTCGGGTTTTCAAGGAATCTTTCCAGCTTCTCTACGGGGTCCACAACTGCTATGGTTTTCTGAAGGACAACTGCTGTGGGTTTGAGTGATTCTGGGGGACCCCGAATTAAAGGGGTCATCATTTCAGGTTTCACAGGCAGTTGCATAGGGGATTCATATCCAGGAATCAACTTCTTTTCATGTATCATTTGCAGACAAGCGGCTTTGTGAACGTTATCTAGAAGTTGATCAGGGGTACTAACAATAGCTAAAGGGTCTCCCCTTTCTAGAGGATTGAGTCCCCCAGCCTGGAAAGTTGTATGCTGAGTTGGGGACGAGGTGTTATGTTTGTCTCCTGTTGTTAAGAAAACACCATGTCCCCAGCATCCACTAACCTCCTGTTCAGTTAAATGAATTTGGTCTCCTCCCGTGAGGGACACTTGGGAGTCATATTCTGTTTTAATTAAAGGTGTCATAGGAGGACAGCAGTTTTCCCCACAATTTTTTACTTGCTTTAATTCTTTGTGGGGGTAAAGTGATTCCTTTTCCTTTGTGTCTTGTGGTGGATCGGTGTTCCTTGAATTTTTAAGACATTTTTCTCTCAAGAGATCTTGTAACAAGATGTATTGGGTCTGACTGGGGAAAAGCTCACAGGCCTTACACTGCTGTACTTTGCTTTGGTAGCTGGCTGTATTGGGTCTGACTGGGGTAAAGCTCACAGCCCTTGCAGTGCTGTGCTTTGTATTGGTAGCTGGCGTTGATAACAGAGCAGTGTTTTGGCTACTGTCAAGCAGTGCTGTCCCTCTGACATTCCTTCCCCCACAGAAGGGGATGGTGGGGGCAAGATCCTGGGAGTGGACACCAGCAGGCCAGCTGACCCCAGTCAGCCAAAGGGATATTCCATACCATATGACATCAGCTCAGATATATAAGGGAAGGAAGAGAGGAGGAGGAGGAGGCACTCAGGGCTAGTCCATGTTTGCCTCCTTGAACAACCGTCACGCATGCTGAAGCCCTGCTTCCCAGAAAGTGTCCGGACATCACTACTGATGGGAAGTAGAGATTGATTATTTTCCCTTCTGCTCTTGCACGTGCAACTTTCAACTTGCTTGTTCTAATTTTCCCCCCCGCTGTAATAAAACTGCCTTTTCTTACCCTGATAGTCTTTTTCAATATTATTCTCTCCCCTCTCCCAGTGGGAGAGGGAGTGATAGAGTGACTGAGTGGGCACCTGGCACCTGGCCAGGGTCAACCCACGACACAAGAGAATGTAACTCCTTTCTTCCTCTAATTGTTTCTGCAAAATTTCCACTAGGTTTTGCAGAGAGTCTATTATTGCTTCTTGTTCACTGCACCGCTTAAAGCGGTGATCTGTAGCCGAGGTACGGCATGCTCCTAGTACAGAGCAAATTACAGTTTTATCTCGGCCAAGTTTGAATTTTGACCCATGTTGTAAAGAGTAAATTCTATCAATCACATTTTCTAAATTGAACCAGTTGTTTTGTGCCCACTCTTCCCCTCCTGGAGAGGGTCTGGCATTGTGTTTTGCGAACAAGGCAAAAAATGCAGCTGTGTCTTTTGTTTTAGTGTTTGAGGTCATGTTTTCAAAGGGATAGTGAGAACCGCTTCAGGGAGGTAAAAACTTAGTTGCATCCACAACCCAGAGAACTGGGCTGTGTCTCCCTTTTCTTCCCTAAAGTGGTGAGGAGACTAAATCTACCTGGAGGCCCTGTTTAGTTACTATCCGTTGTCTCTCCTAACACCAAGTAGACTAACTCCTTACACACCCACCTTTTAAAAAGAAACACAACGCTCCCCCTTTTGCACTAAGAGATTCTTTTGTGAAATTCTGAAGACAGAGCCCTCAACAGAGTATAGGGGTGCTTTTCACCCAGGCATGTGCAGTTTGCGGGAAATTCTAGATGCCCCCCTTGCTTTCTAGACACCGCTCACCCTTTCGGAGTGTCAGGCTAGGTGCGACTGGAGCAAAACATCCTTCCCCTGTTACAGACTACACAAAACCTTGCAGCCCCTTCTGCCTCAGAATCCTGTCTGTGACCCCAATTGATGTAACGATCTGCTAGCAGGAGCGGGGGTCGTGATGGTTTGTTACTTTGAATCTCAGAGTGCAAAAGAAAACAGGGACAAGTATTTTTGCTTTAATCAAAATCAAAAGCACCTTTATTGAGTGCCAACAACATGGTTATGCGATAGAGGAGAAAGAGAGAGAGATGTAGGGTTGAGAGAGGGGGGGAAAGGAAGGGATTAATAGCTACCACGGCGCGACAAAATCCTCGTTGTCCGGATTCGATGGATTCCATCTCGTCCGTAGGGAGATCTCGTAGGGGTACTTTTTGAGAGTCTCTTTATAGTCTTTTCGAAAGTGAGGGGCAGGTAACCTAGAGATGAGGCAATCCTTCCAGAGGTGAGGGGCAAATGGCCAGGAGGTGGGGGAGTAAGGCCCATTGTTTCAGGGTGCAGGTGCAGCTGTACAAAACATATAGTCCTTGTGCAGTCCTTTCCGCCCCGGTAGCCGAGCGGCACAGTTCCACAGGCATGTGTCAGCACGCCTCTGCAGCACAGCTCTGCAGCATACCTGGGCGCCTGGCAGGCACCCCACCAGGATCTGGCCGGACTTCATTGTGCAAAAGTCCTTTTCCCCTTTTAGGGTCTCTGGGTTTCAGCCTCTGCTTCTGTAGAAGATCGTGAGGGAGATAAGGGATTTCCATCCAGACTCTTACACCAGGGCATGTCTTCTAATGGGCCAGCTGTTGGAGCCAGGTGGGGCACTCTTCTTTGCTCATTCCTGTTGGCTTCAGGGGATATCTTCTGTTAATGGGCCATTGAGTCCCACTGATAAAATTACATCATCCCATTGTGAGATGCCCCACCCAGGGGGAGGAACCAATGTATCCCTATCTGGATATAAGCTGGAATTTGAAACACCACAAGTCAGCTTTTCCACTGGATTCCCAGAGGAAGATCAGATCCTTCTACACCACCACTGGACCTTCAGAGGAAACCTACGCCTTTCCACAGGATCACTGCTTCAACAGAACCACATCTATCACTCCCAGAGGACTGCAGCCACCATCTAATTGGACTGCTACCAACACCCTGACCGACAGGGTGTCAGGTTGTATTCTGACTCTGTCATTTTGTACTATTGCATTTATTTTAATTTTTCTAATAAATTGTAGTTCTGTCTTTGAGCCTCTCACTGCTTTGCTTTCAAACTACCACATTTTTGGCGCCCAATGTGCGGCAAGGCCCTGAGGAAAGTCAGAATTACAATTTTGTGTTCTAGAAGCTACCTATTTACTATGATACTCAACCTACTTACATGGGTCCTGTACCTTGCTCTATATATATTTCCGCAGATGGCTGGAACTACCTGCCTGTGGTAATGCTCCTGTGTAGGCCGGGGTATCGTATAAAAATTGCTTTATTGGTTTACTATGTCTATTGCATGATAACCTCCAAGGCAATGAACACTATTGGGAATATATACTCAATTTTGTTTGATTGTCCTAGTCTGGGCTGCTACATCTGGGGCCTCCTCAACAATCGCACCCAGCCCCTAGGGGAAAGAGTAAAGAGTGGTTTCTTTCAGCCTTTCAGACCTGATACAACAGTTTTTGAAAATATTGAGTTCCCTTTAGATGTCAAAGATAGTATAATCTTGCTTTTAGTTCTGCTTTGTCTTCTTTGTATAGCCTGCACTGTGTACACCATGCTTAGAGTCAGAACAATGCTCGATGTGGCACAGTATCCTCAGGATGAGGACAAGAAAAGCAGCAGAACAACAGGCACCATGTCTACACAAACTATCATGGAGGAAAAAGAGACCGAAAGAACCGACAACATCTGCACACAAGCCATCACCAAGCCAGAACAGCCTAAGCCAGTAGCAGTGGCCCCTGTTAAGAAAAAGAAATCCAAGAGCAAATCAGCCCGCACAGTGACCGATGAGGAGGAGGCTGGACCTTCGCACCAAGCAGAAGAGACGGAGCCAGAGATCATCACTCGCTCTTTATCCCTGGGTGAGCTGCGTGACCTACAGAGGGAGTTCACCCGCCAGACAAATGAATCCATCCTGACCTGGCTGCTTCACATCTGGGATGCTGCAGCCAATGACACCATTCTAAATGGAAGTGAGGCCAGGCAACTTGGATCCCTGACCCAGGATGTGGTCATTGACCAGGGGATCGGGAAAACCCAAGAAACTCTCAGCCTCTGGCGGCGACTGCTGGCAAGTGTAAGGGACAGATACCTTTGTAAAGAAGACCTCCAGGTGCACCAAGGAAAATGGAGCACAATGGAACAAGGTATCCGATGCCTGAGAGAATTGGCCATGCTGGAGATCATTTTCTCAGAAGATGAGAGATTCCCTAAGAACCCAGATGATGTCCAATGCACGTCACAGATGTGGTCGAGATTCGCACGGCTCGGACCAGAGATATACTCCCGTTACCTAGCAACACTGCAATGGAGGGAAGGAGCGGACAAGGTGGGAGTACTGGTCAACAAACTAAGAATTTATGAGGACACTGTCACCGCCCCGTTACGCACCTGTGTCTCATTCGTGGAAACAAAGCTGGCTGAGTACATCCGGAGCTTGGAAGAGAAACTCAGAAAGGAGCTGAAGCAAGAAATTCACCACATCTCACCAGAACCAACAAGAGTCTCAGCTATTAGGAGCAGACGTCCCCCAGCCAGAGAAAGAGGATACACTCCACGAGGTAACCTCTGGTTTTTCCTTCAGGAGCATGGAGAAGACATGAGGAAGAGGGATAGAAAACCCATCTTTTCCTTAGCAGCTCGTGTACGTGAACTGAAAAGAGGAACAGCTACCACAAGAAGCCCACCTAGAGTCAATGCCGCTCCGGTCTCTTGTGGACAGAACTCTGGACAGTATGGGAATGATATGACCAATCCTCTTGAAGGGACCTCAAGAACATATTTACAGGAAGAGAGCAACGTGTACTGGGGGGAAAATGATGGGACATCACGCCAGATCAATGTGATCGAAAGTGAAGCCGTTTATTGTCCGACAGTGAGCATACTTATACTTTACAGTGTGCCAAAAATAAAACTACATGGTAAGTTTTTCTTCTACCATACACACGGTGTTTGTTCTCATACAGAAGTTTCACATGGGACTTTTCTCTTCTAATTAAGACACCAACCTGATATCAGAAGGCAACAACAGCAACAGTTTCTTCTGCCAAGTTAGTCTTTAGACACCTGCAGCTTGTTTTCGGCTTTCATGTCTCCCTTTCCCACAGCTGTCTTACGAGTAACCTTGAGCAAAGGCCTAGCTCTCATCTAAGGGGCCTGGATTGCTCACTTATACTTTGTGTCTGTGCAGCCGGAGATAGTTATTCTCCACAGTGTACCATGATCAGGAATAGAGGGGCTCTGCCTCTAGCCAGGTAGAGGAAAGGGACAACCGGATCTATTAGACTGCGTGGATCCGATGGCCTGGCACATCTGACCCACAAAGATATACGGCTTTGGTTTACACTGGCACTCAATGCACACAGATGCCATCAAGGTACGTGGGAACATAATCTATTTCTATTTCTGGGGTGACAGGAGGATCCCAGCAGCTGACTGTATTGGGAGCTGAAGTGAGTTTAACTGGGAATGAGTGGCAGAAACACCCCATCATTACCGGCCCAGAGGCCCCATGCATCCTGGGCATAGACTATCTTAGAAATGGGTATTTCAAAGACCCAAAAGGACATCGTTGGGCTTTCGGGATAGCCACAGTAGAAACAGAAGACATCCAACAGCTAAATACCTTGCCTGGTCTCTCAGATGACCCCTCTGCTGTGGGACTGCTGAAAGTTGAAGAACAGCAGGTACCAATTGCCGCAGCGACAGTGCACCATCGGCAGTACTGCACAGACAGAGACTCTATGGTTCCCATTCACGAGATGATTTGTAAACTGGAGAGCCAAGGAGTGGTCAGCAAGGCTCATTCACCCTTTAACAGCCCTATATGGCCAGTGCGTAAGTCCAGTGGAGAATGGAGACTGACAGTGGATTATCGTAGCCTGAATGAGGTCACACCATCACTGAGTGCTGCTGTGCCAGACATGTTGGAACTTCATTATGAACTGGAATCCAAGGCAGAAAAATGGTACGCGACCATCGATATTGCCAATGCCTTTTTCTCCATTCCTCTGGCAGCAGAGTGCAGGCCTCAGTTTGCTTTCACCTGGAGGGGCGTGAAGTACACCTGGAACCAACTGCCCCAGGGGTGGAAGCACAGCCCCACCATCTGCCATGGCCTGATCCAGGCTGCACTGGAAAAGGGTGAGGCTCCAGAACATCTGCAGTACATCGACATCATCGTATGGGGGAACACAGCAGAGGAAGTGTTCGAGAAAGGAAAGAAGATCATCCAAATTCTCCTAAGAGCTGGTTTTGCCATCAAGGAAAGTAAGGTTAAGGGACCCAATCAAGAAATCCAGCTTTTAGAAGTTAAGTGACAAGATGGACGTCGCCAGATCCCGACAGAAGTAATCAACAAGATCACTGCTATGTCCCCACCTACGAACAAGAAAGAAACTCAGGCTTTTCTAGAAGCTGTCGGGTTTTGGAGAATGCATATCCCAGAATACAGCAGTATTGTAAGCCCTCCTTACCTCGTGACACGAAAAAGAAATGATTTCCAGTGGGGTCCTGAGCAACAACAAGCATTCAAACAAATTAAGCAGGAAATTGCCCACCAATAGCCCTTGGGCCAGTCAGAACAGGACAGGATGTGAAAAATGTGCTCTACACTGTGGCCAGGGAGAATGGTCCATCCTGGAGCCTGTGGCAGAAGGGACCTGAAGAGACTCGAGGACGACCGCTCGGGTTCTGGAGTCGGGGATACAAAGGATCTGAAGCCAGCTATACCCCAACCGAGAAAGAGATTCTTGCGGCTTTTAAAGGAGTTCGAGCTGCCTCAGAAGTAATTGGCACCGAAGCACAGCTGCTTCTGACACCCTGACTACCAGTGCTGGGTTAGATGTTCAAGGAAAAGGTTCCTTCCACACATCATGCCACCGACGCCACATGGAGCAAGTGGATTGCGCTGGTTACATAGTGAGCCCAGATAGGAAACCCTAATCGCCCTGGAATTCTGGAAATTATAACAAACTAGCCTGAAGGTGAGACTTTTGGGTTATCTTCTGAAGAGGAGGGGCAAGTGACACGTGCTGAGGAATCCCCACCATATAACAAGCTACCGGAGAGCGAAAGACGATATGTCCTCTTCAACGATGGTTCCTGCCAAATTGTGGGTGCTAACCGGAAGTGGAAAGCTGCTGTATGGAGCCCCACACGACGAGTTGCACAAGCTACTAAGGGAGAAGGTGGATCCAGTCAGGTCTCAGAGCTTAAAGCCATCCAACTGGCTTTGTATATCACCAAACAAGAGAAGTGGCTCTATGTCTACACCGACTCCTGGATGGTAGCTAACGCTCTGTGGGGATGGTTGGATAGCTGGAGAAAGGCCAACTGGCAGCACAGAGGGAAACCCATCTGGGCCACTGAGATTTGGCAGGACATCGCTACCCATGTAGAGAGGCTGACTGTGAAGGTTCAACACGTAGATTCACACGTACCCAAGAGTCGGGCAAATGAAGAGCATCGTAACAACGAGCAGGTGGACCGAGCTGCCAAACTGAAAGCATCACAGGTGGATCTGGACTGGCATCAAAAGGGAGAATTATTTCTAGCTCGTTGGGCCCATGATGCCTCCGGTCATCAGGGACGAGATGCAACGTACCGATGGGCTCGTGACCGAGGGGTGGACTTGACCATGGACAGCATCTCACAGGTCATCCATGGCTGCGAGACCTGTGCTATGATCAAGCAGGCCAAGCAGGTGAAGCCTCTGTGGTACAGTGGAAGATGGTCAAAGCATAGATATGGAGAAGCCTGGAAAACTGACTACATCACCCATCCCCAAACCCGCCAAGGCAAGCACTGCGTGCTGACCATGGTGGAAGCAACCACTGGATGGTTGGAGACCTATACTGTGCCGCATGCTACTGCCCGAAACACCATCTTAGACCTGGAAAAGCAAGTCCTGTGGAGACATGGCATCCCTGAGAGAACTGAGTCAGACAACGGGACTCATTTCAAGAATGGCCTTATAAACAGGTGGGCCAGAGAACATGGCATCGAATTGATATATCACATCCCTTATCATGCACCAGATGCTCGGAAAGTTGAACGATGCAACAGACTACTTAAGACCACCCTGAAGGCACTTGGAGGGTGTGTCGCACTGTCGGACACGTAAGAAACACACAGATTTCAGAGCAAGTGAGGACCACCCAGGAAGGACCAGAAAAGAGGACCTGCCTTTCTTTATTCTCTTCATTTTATATCCTTCTTAAGACAATCATGGTTTGGTCAATGAGGTTACCACCTCTACAATTTCACAGGATAATGACATAGTCTATCATCTTTCTCCGCCTTAGGAGAAAGGAATGAAAACAATCCAGAAGTTAAAAACAATCTTGGCCAGTTATGGAAAACAAGGACTATGTTTATAGAAAATGCATGAGAAATTCTACTACTGAAGTAAAAACATATAATACTGCAAAAACCAGGGCGACATCTCACACTTTTTCCTTAAAAAAAGAAAAAGAAAAAAGAAAAATGAACAATGTTAAACCTCTGCTTGTGGAAGGACCATCGGAGTGAACACTCACATCATCTGCATCTGAGTCATCACTCGATTTTCCACCTACTTGATCACTTTCATTCTGGTCATGTGTCGTGGGTTGACCCTGGCAAGGTGCCAGGTGCCCACTCAGTCACTCTATCACTCCCTCTCCCACTGGGAGAGGGGAGAGAATAATATTGAAAAAGACTATCAGGGTAAGAAAAGGCAGTTTTATTACAGCGGGGGGGAAAAAATAGAACAAGCAAGCCGAGAGTTGCGCGCGCAAGAGCAGAAGGGAAAATAATCAATCTCTACTTCCCATCAGTAGCGATGTCCGGACGCTTTCTGGGAAGCAGGGCTTCAGCACGCGTGACAGTTGTTCGAGGAGGCAAACATGGATGATTCCTAAGTGCCTCCTCCTCCTCCTCTCTTCCTTCCCTTATATATCTGAGCTGATGTCATATGGTATGGAATATCCCTTTGGCTGACTGGGGTCAGCTGGCCTGCTGGTGTCCCCTCCCAGGATCTTGCCCACCCCCATCCCCTTCAGTGGGGAAGGAATGTCAGAGGGACAGCACTGCTTGGCAGTAGCCAAAACACTGCTCTGTTATCAACGCCAGCTACCAATACAAAGCACAGCACTGCAAGGGCTGTGAGCTTTACCCCAGTCAGACCCAATACATCTTGGCTTCCACCCTGCCTGTCAGCCGGATTTTGCCTCTGCAGTCGCAGGTCAGGACGGACACACTTTGCAGGTACCCAGCGCACCCCAGTATCTGTGGATACACAAGCATACCCGTGCCCCGAAGCGATAAGGTCTTAGGGACCTTCCTGCTGTTTGATGATTAAATTCCTCACCCCAACCTTCGCTCGAGGCTTCTGTGCCTTGTCCGAAGCCTGTAACGAGAGGTGGTGGTTCAAAATGACAGGATTATTAGAATTCTACGGTACCGTAAGGTGATTGATGGTATACAAAGCTTTTGCCAACTGACTGTGTGGGGTTTCACCCTGCGTTCCCCATTTTTGTTTTTGAAGCACCTGCTTCAGAGTACCATGAGCACGTTCTACAATAGCTTGACCAGTTGGAGAATGAGGATTACCAAACTTGTGTGACACACCCCACAACTGCAGGAACTGCCTCACCTCTTTCGAGACGTAAGCAGGACCATTGTCGGTCTTCATGGTAGAAGGTATGCTTAGAACGGCAAAAGCCTGCCTCCAGTGGGCAATGACGTCGCGGCCCTTCTCTCCAGTGTGAGCAGAAGCCCACATGGCAGAGGAGAAGGTGTCCACCGTGACATGCACATACTTGAGCCAGCCAAATTTGGCAACTTGGGTGACGTCAGTCTGTCACATCTCCTAGGCCCTAAGGCCCCTGGGGTTTACCCCCGTCGGCAAAGGCGCAACAAGCGCATGACAGTCTTCGCACGACTCAACAATGTCACGGGCCTCAGTTGGCGTCAACTGAAACTGCTTCTGCAGCGTATGTGCGTTCTGATGGAAAAACCCATGCGATGCTTTGGCCTGTGTGAGTGTATCAGGCTGAGGTGCTACCCACGCCAGGTTAGCCAACTTGTCAGCCCTCGCGTTACCTTCCGCTATGAACCCTGGCAAATCGGTATGACTTCTTACATGCAGAACATAGTAGGGATGAACCCGTTTCTGAATGACACACCACAGGGCCTTCAGCAAATGAAACAGATCCGTATTGCCGACCTTCAAAACTGAATAACCCAACCGCTTTGCTATGTCAGCCACATAGACGGAATCCATGACCAGATTGAAAGGTTGCTGGGAAAACTTTTGAAATGCCATAAGAGCAGCCCTCAGTTCACCCAATTGGGCTGATCCAACCTTATGACCTTCCAGAACCTGCCACTCAGATCCATCCTTCCAAGTAACAATGGCCTTCCCGGTTCTGCCCGAACCGTCAGTAAAGACAGTGGGTCCGTGCACCAGTTCCTGACTGTGTTTGGGTCTCAGAGAAATCTCTGAGTTTTGCCACTTGTAGCAACTGGTGGCTAGGCAGATGATATGTGATCTGCCCTGAAAAATTTTCTAGAGCACTTTGCAGTGATACACTGTTTTTGATGCTCCAGTCAAAATCTTCCCGCTGTACCAGCAGTACAATTTTTGCGGGATCTGCACCCATCAATTGCAAACACCGTTGCCGGCATTTGATTATCAAGCGAGCGATCAGTTCAAACAATGCGGTTGCCATCTTCTGCAGCTGATGGGGTAAGAAGACCCATTCCAGGACATGCAAAGGATCGGACCATTCGTCACTCCATTGGCCAATGATACCTGTGGGATGCAAATCTGGAGTGGTGATGAACACAGTGACATCAACGGAGGGATCAATGCGATAAACCTGTCGAGCAGAAACAGCTCGCTGCACCTCCTCCAGCACCTGACGTGCCTCAGGGGTAAAAATTTGTCCCGATGCACACCCCCCATACAGCCAGAACATCCCTCCCTCAGAGGTTAAGAGCAGTTTCAGTAACGTGAGGCCTAATCACGGCCGTCTGTCCCTCTGAGTTAGTTATCACCACAGGCTTCTGGCTCACGTAGCAGCGCTTCATCCCTCCCAATCTTGTGACAGATTCCCCAACCAGGCCCAACGGCCACTGCGGAGGCCATGCGGCAAGAGAGAGAATCGTGACGTCCACACCGCTGTCAAGAAGTCTGCGGAGAGAGATCTCTGGCGGCGTAGCATCAGAGATGGACAGGGTGCACCATATCTCAGGACATTGTTTGGTCTTGACAGCAGTCCAGTGAACCTGAGGCGGCCCAGTGGAACCAAAGCAGCCATCTCCTCATGACCTCGATTCTGTCCTGCAAACAGAAGTCTTAAAAGGGACAAGTTGAGCAATTCGAATCTTTTCAGGAATTGTGACCGGGGGGGTGGGTGTGGAAACCATGGCATAAATGCATCCCATATAATCTGCATCAATGAGTCCCAGATACACAATGATACCTTGAATGGTGGCACTAGACCTCCCCATGAGGAAAGCACTCATGCCACCGCCCAAGGGACCAAAAGTGTCTAGAGGGATTTTGTGCACTGCGCAAGAGTCTAAGACTACTGTTACTGCTGTGCAGACATCCACACCTGCCGAGCCGCTGGTGCTGGCTGCGAGCCGGCCCAGCAGACCTCCATTGGCTCCGGGGTCTGGAGAGACGTTTGTGTCTGAGCACGCCTCCCCCACGTTCTCCGCCTCCCATT
The DNA here is from genome assembly GCA_034509425.1 of Eopsaltria australis. NCBI lineage: Eukaryota > Metazoa > Chordata > Aves > Passeriformes > Petroicidae > Eopsaltria > Eopsaltria australis. The sequence continues at coordinate 25,335 of JAVTVJ010000164.1, read as the reverse complement.
TCCCGAGCCCGATGAAAACTGCCCATTAACAGAAACTGCAGCCTTGCAGTCCTCTGCAGTATGGTTCGGTTTTCTACACCAAGGACGGAGAAACAAGACAGTCGTGCCTTTCTGCACCTTCCTTCCCGGTTTCCTGCTGGCCTGAGCACTCACCTGCTTCCGCCGCCAGCCCTGTGGCCCTGTCCAGGCTGGCCGCAGGGCAGCAGCCACGGCAACCACGTTACGACTGGCAGTGCCCACATTTTTACAGGCCTCAGCCATCTGTATTATAGAAGGATCACCAGGGAGTGCTTCAATAAGGTTCTGACACTCAGGAGTACAACGAGTCTTTGCAAGTTGTTTAAGTAATAGATCTCTTGCAGTCGGATCCTCCACCTGCCTCTCAATAGAAGAAATGGGCCTGTTTGCAAACTGCAAGAAGAACTCACCATTCCTCTGTTTAACATCTACAAACTGCTCTGCAGGAGCAGTCATCTCAATGGTTTGAATCAACACTGCCATGCCTATCTCTCGGCATTGGTCCACCACAACACGGTCCATGGCAGCCTGTACTCTAGCATCATCAAAATTGCCAGTACCCAGCAGGGCATCTATTCCAATCTCATGTCTGGGATCCTGCTGGTCCAACGTAGCGTTGTGTGCTAATGTCCTAGTTGCTATCTGATGCCACTTCGATTCAAAGATTTCATATTCCACAGGCTGAAAAAGAACACGAGCCAAACTCTGAACATCATAAGGTACTAGCAAAGTACCATTAAAAACTCTAAGGAGCTGCATGACTTCACTAGACCCTAGATCATATTTTCCAGCCTGCTGCCGAATTTCCATCAAGGATTTCCATGATAAACCCTGACAAGTGTTCCGACCGTCACCAAGGACAACAGGAAAAGCCTTCAGTCCTCCTGGTGAGTCCCATCCCTTGCTTTCCACAGGGACTTCAGCTGCAGCAGGGCTCCGAGACCTGTCAGCACAAGCCTTAAGGCGATAGGCTTTAGGACAGTCGCAGATGTCCTGCACTTTCACTTTAACATCTGCCCAGAATTTCGCCTTATCTCTGGGGCGCACAGTCACTTTGCACTCCTGCAGGGTCCAGAGACCATCAGATGCAGGCCCGCCCGCCCGGGATCTGTGGTCCCGGGATGACCGCGGCTTCCTCGCCACTTCACTGCCTGCACTGAAAACAAGCACTTTGGGACTGCCCCCCTTTTCAGCTTTGGTATGTTTGGAATGTCGCGTGGACAAAACTGCTGAGTCAGCGCTTTCGGAATCTGCGCTGACGCGAGCCACGGTGGCCCCCCATGGTCGTGCTCCCCCCACCCCTGCGCGGGGGATGGGGGGGAGGGGGGCCGAGCCGCTGGGAGCGGCGGTTCCTCTGGCGCTACGGCGCCCTCCCGCGGCACGGGTAAGAACCTGGATGGTGATGGGTGGGGCCGTGTGAAGTGGGAGGGAGGGAGCGCGGCTGAGACTGCACCCAGCAGGGTCCTGCTTGTGACACGAACTCCGAGCGCAGGACCCGCCCACTCTGAGCAAGGGGCGGCGTCTCCTGGGGCCAGAGCCGGACCCACCGCCACGGAGGAAACCTCTGTCTCTGGCATGTTAGTCCCCCTGGGGCTGGGCTCGACGTCTGAGCCCGTGTCACTCTCGTCCGCTACAAATGGATCATCTGCCCCAGGAGGATATCTAATAGAAGCTCCACAGTTTGGACATTCCGCTGTTATCACCGCACGAGCGTTCACCCCCCCCCTCCCCCCCCCCCCCCTTTCCGCCCAGCACTGAGAAGGTGCAGGGAGTGGGCATTTCTTGCTTCCCCGCCTCCCCCGCCACATGGGGTGGGGCCGAGCCCATCCGCGCCAGCTCCCCGGGGCTGGGGGGGGCAAGCCCGTGCATGCCAGCTCCCTGGGACTGTCCAAGGCCAATCGTTCCTCTGAAATATTGCCAGTCATCCAAGATCGGTGGGCTATCAAGCCGAGTGCTCTCCGGGAGGGGGGCCCATCCCCCGCCTTCACTGTCTGGGCCAGGAGGGTGGGCTCAGACGCTGGCTGCGAGCTGAGCTCTCCATCCCTGTCTCCCTCATACAGCTCGGAGAATTCTCCGAGTGAGCTGGCAGGGGTAATATTGCCTTATTGCCTGAGGAGCTCTCCTGTCTTTGAATAACAGAATTTACCTGTCTCCAAGACACCAGTAACCTAGACATAGTCAGGCTATATGCCTTTGCTACCACACCTCGCGGTGCTCTTCCGACAAGAGTCCACTTCGATTTAGATAGGACATTACAGCCGTCGGGAAAGAACCCATATTCCTTGCTCCAAAGTTATAAATTCTCTAAGTCGGATCTATCTCCACATTCTCACTTTCTAAAAATATACCAAGAACTTCTAACACCAAGGAGTCATTTGGGGGCATCTTAGAGACCCCCATATTTAATTTTACCTGAGGGTTTTCCTGGGCCTGCCACTTCCCCGTACGGGCCACCAGATGTCACGCTGTCAGACACGAAAGAAACACACAGATTTCAGAGCAAGTGAGGACCACCCAGGCAGGACCAGAAAAGAGGACCTGCCTTTCTTTATTCTCTCCATTTTATATCCTTCTTAAGACAATCGTGGTTTGGTCAATGAGGTTACCACCTCTACAATTTCACAGGATAATGACATAGTCTATCATCTTTCTCCGCCTTAGGAGAAAGGAGTGAAAACAATCCAGAAGTTAAAAACAATCTAGGCCGGTTATGGAAAACAAGGACTATGTTTATAGAAAATGCATGAGAAATTCTACTACTGAAGTAAAAACATAGAATACTGCAAAAACCAGGGCGACAAGGGGGGACCTTCAAAAATTGGGAAATGAACTTAGCAAAGGCCATCTGGATGGTCAACACACAAGGCTCCATCAATCGAGCTGGTCCTGCCCAGTCAGAACCCTTGCACACAGTGGATGGAGATAAAGTCCCTGTAGTACACGTGAAAGGTATTTTAAGAAAGACTGTTTGGATTAGTGTTACGAATGGATGTGGGAGTTTAGATTAGTCCTTGCCTTTTGCCCAGGCCTCTGGCAGCAGGCAGTATCTTATTGAGGTAACCAGCACCCCAAAACACACTCTCTTGTATAAGTTCTTTTAATGATGACTGATTCTGACTATTATAGAATGAATCATTTATTAATAGATTGGGAAACTGACAGACATAAGAATTAAAGCAAACCAATACTACACAGGAATAAAACAAAAAGGAAGACTACTAGTAAATAACATACAGTGCACGATAATGGTACCTTTTTCACCTACAGCTAGCAAAGAAATAGTATAAGCTTAGGATTCAGTGTATCTTACCATCCAATTGCTGAAGTTAGGGCACACATCAAGATCCTTTCCCTCAATCCCTAGAAAAGTAACCACGAAACCTGTGTCCAGACTTTGAGGAGAAACTTTGAACACTTTCAGGGTGTAAGAGGCTTCTGCCTCAGTGATAGCTCATGTATCTTTTATAGTGTAAAACCGTGGCTCTCAGTCAGTAATTTTTCCTCTCTCTCTCCTTCCATCAGCTCTGAAGACTAAGATGTTAATTCTTAGCTGAGGCTTGAGCCCTCTGGTGCCAGAGATGATCCCTGCTGGGCCTTTGTGCCCTTGGGTTCTCTTTTTGCACCCATTATCTGTGACACACAGGAGCAGGAGGTGAGGGGATAGACGTCCTGCCACAATTAGTCCCACCTCAGACAAAGGCAAACCCATCTGCGGGGTTGTTTTTGCTCAAGGTCCTGGTTACACTTGGTGGGCAATGCAGAAGGATGGGGAAACCCATTGTGTACTACAAGGAAACTTAATTTTAAGTGAGAACTGTGGGTAAAGTTTCATTGTATATGTATATATATATAGAGTTTTAAGAGGGTATTGGTTTGGGTATCATATAGATGGTGATAGAATAAGGGGTGGATAATGTCTTAGGTTACAATGGTATGTATTCTATCACCATTTTCATGGGATGTTGGGGCTGGGTGGGGCAGTGTTCCTGGCTTGTCCCTGATGGCCCCAGGGCATGTCTTCTAATGGGCCAGCTGTTGGAGCCAGGTGGGGCACTCTTCTTTTCTCATCCCTGTTGGCTTCAGGGGATATCTTCTGTTAATGGGCCATTGAGTCCCACTGATAAAATTACATCATCCCATTGTGAGATGCCCCACCCAGGGGGAGGAACCAAGCATCCCTATCTGGATATAAGCTGGAATTTGAAACACCACAAGTCAGCTTTTCCACTGGATTCCCAGAGGAAGATCAGATCCTTCTACACCACCACTGGACCTTCAGAGGAAACCTACGCCTTTCCACAGGATCACTGCTTCAACAGAACCACATCTATCACTCCCAGAGGACTGCAGCCACCATCTAATTGGACTACTACCAACACCCTGACCGACAGGGTCTCAGGTTGTATTCTGACTCTGTCAGTGTTTTTGTACTATTGCATTTATTTTAATTTTTCTATTAAATTGTAGTTCTGTCTTTGAGTCTCTCACTGCTTTGCTTTTAAACTACCACACTGATCAAACTGCAAGAGGGGCTGCACAAAAGGGCATTCTTGCAATGGTGCCACAGAAAGAAACAGATTTGTCAGAGTTTACCCCAAAATATGATCAGTGGGACCACAAATTAATCAAGTTTCTTAAGCCTGAAATTAAAGATGGTGGGTGGGCTGTTACCCCAGCAGGACAAGTTATAGTCCCACCCCCGCTCCTTTGAGAAATAGCTCAGCGAGAGCATGTGAGTACCCACTGGGGAACAGAAAATCTTCTAAACATCTGAAGAAGTTTGTGATAGGGATAGGAATGACTGATATAGTACAATCTATAACAAGCAAGTGTGAAACCTGCTGTAAGGATAACCCTGTTATGGGCAAGAGAGTTATATTAGGGATGATGAAAACAAGTGATCTCCCAGAAGATTATTGGCAAATAGATTTTGCTGAGGTGCCACTCAAGCAAGAATACAGGTATATACTGGCATTGGTTGATACCCTCAGTGGATGACTTGGATCTTACCCAATGTCCTGGGTTGACTGTATGATGCTTGTATCCCCAATTGTCTCTCCTGCTTATGCCAGATATTAAGTTCTGTAGCTTTAAGTTAGGCCCAGAGAGACAGAGAGAGTGAAGAGAGTGAAGGGGGGGAGAGAAAATGCACACAGTTTGTCTACAGGAGTTGCACCTTACTCCCCTGGAAATTCCTTCGGAGACTGCGCTCGAAGGGGGGACAGAAAAGGAGAGATAAGCTCTCTGTGTGCTCTAGGAGTTCGCAGCAGAGTGCTCTCAGAGATCTCTCGGCTTTTGCAGGGAGAGAGAGACTTTGTTTCTTTTGCTGTTTTTTTTCCTTCTGGTCCTGGTGAGCATCTCTGTGGTCCAAGACATCAGGACAATCCCCCGGGGGCCCCCTGACTCTGCAGCCAGGCCTGGCCATTGGCCCCAGCCTCTGGAGGGACTGAGGCTGACACAGCTATACCCACAGAAGGACTCTCTGGATCCACCATCTCTTCAGAGAAAGGAGAGGTTTCATTGTTTTATACAGTTCAATTTTTTTTCCATGCTTGTGAATATTCTGCTTGTTAAATAAATAGTTTTTTCCACTTTTTCTCTAAGGAAATCTTTTCCCGAACCAGTTTGGGGGAGGGGTGGGTGGAATTGGCTTGTCTAGAGGAGACCCCCTCAGAGGTTTCCTCCTAACATTTGCCCTAAACTAGGACACCCCTGTAACACCAACCCAGCAAAGGAAGTGTTGAAACCTTTGTTCAGTCATATAATTCTAAGTTTTGGGGTTTCTTTGGGAATGTCATCAGATAGAGGACCACATTTTGTTGCGACAGTGGTTGGAGAAGTTAGCAGGATTCTGGGACTTATCTGGGACCTTCATATGTTGCCTTTTTCCTAACCTTGAAATGAACCTCGAGATAATTTTAGTAAGGAGGTAATATAAATGTGGATCTTACTTTGAAGGTCTTCAGGGGCAGTTATGGAAAGATGTCCACACAAGGCCATCCCCACTGGGGTAAGTATAGCCTGCATGGGGACTGTCCCGGTGGACAGAGACCAGCAGCACGTCCCAGAAGCGTCCCACAGGGAGTTGCTCTGGTGGGGCTGCTTAAGCTCCTTCTGTGGACTCTGCTACCCGGCCGGTGGGTGCAGAGACAAGTCCTAGCAGGTTCAGGGGTAAAGAATAAGGGAGGGATCTTCTCTGTGGGTATAGGAGGAGTTTATTAACAGTTCCTCGCTCAAATGGGTCCAGGGACAGAAGACCCAGAACAAAGGAGAGCACAGACTTTTATACAGCAACTAACAACCAATCAGGAGAGGGTCCAGGGGCGGGGGGGGGGGGGGGGGGGGGGGGTAGGTGGGACAAGCTTACACAGTCCAATAATGAGAGGGAAGGGGAGGAGAGAGTGAACCACAACCAGTGGAGTACTGAGTAGCACAGAACTTTCTAGATACAGATACATATGCATAAGGGGTGGAGAACAAACAGTCCAATCAGGGGGGTACAATTAGCATAGGAAGAACCCATCAATCACATGGAAGAAACTATTATCCTCCAGAGGGAGAATTCTCAAACCCGAGCAACCCTCCACCATGGCCCCTCAGATCCCTTGGGACCCTCCAGGTCTTCTTGGGCCTCAGTGGCAGCCTCAACGACTACCACATCTCACCTTCTTTGTTTATAAAGAAACTTTTCCTGATCAACGAAAGGTATGCGGACTAAACACTTAAACAGCTAATTATATATGAAACAGTGAAAAATAGTCAGAAACATTCCTATACAAGTAACTAACAAAACAATCAGAGACTCCTGCAAAACCGCCTTCCAAGGGAGTGCAAACACATCCCTCCAGTTCCCAAGGTCCCATCAAGTCCCAAGTCTATTCTGGTAGAGCTGGACATGGTGGATTCACTGACAGGGGCACCGTGATCTGCACTGGGAATTTTGCTTGTCTGGGACGTAGATGTCATTGTGGTGTTGACAGGCACCTGCCTTCAGCCGGGGTGGAAGAGGCAGGAAGTGCTGTGCTGGTCTTGGCTCGGGATGTGGATGGGGTTGGGGTAGGTGATTCTGCAGTAGTCTTAAACACAGTTGTTAAAACCATGAAAGAGATTATAGAACCTCTGGATTCTCCCCTAGGGTAAGGGTCTGGGAAGGGGTGAACTTAGGGGTGGGAAAACACACAAGGAAAGTATAAATTAAGGGGAAGGATAAGGAGTATTTCTGAGGGTTACAGCACTGCCTGGACACGGCTGGACGTGGCGCTACTCAGGTGTTTCTGTGGCCGTTGTCTCCTTGTGCCATCATCGCATCCAGGCGGCAGTGGTCTAATCTTGGTCTGGTCTGTTATCATTCGTGTCCTTGCCGCGGCCAGGTACTCCGGAAGTTGATGCAGGTTCCACATATGGTTTTACAGCCTTGGCTGGAACCCATCTCAGTCCTGCTGGAGTAGAAACGCAGGCATACCCCCTCCCCCAGGTAATTAGTGGGAATGGCCCTTGAATTTGGTGGCTTCCTGGGTCCTTGATCAACACCAGCGGTTGCTCCTTTAGTTTGGCTGGGGTCGAATTAGTGAAATGCTGGAATACGGGGGGGATAGGCTCAGAAAATGAGTTTTTAAAGAAACTGATGGTAAAAAGAGCCTTACAGCGTCTCCCAATGGGAGTATTGTCCTCTGATCCTCCCCGCTGTTGATGAAGGAGACTTTTCAGGGTTTGGTTGATGCCTTTTTCTGGTCTTAGGAAATAAAAAGCTCAGACATGGTTAGAGGGTTGGGGGTTGTTTACCTCGGTATTTTAATAGGATCCCATTTGATGGCTTCTGCCGTCCAGGTAGAACGTGCAACAAAAGCCCCGTCCCCCCCCAATCCAGTATACAATTAAAGACTCTACACATTAGCATATCTAACCAGAGGGCCCAATAAGGGGCTTGGGTGGGCTAACTTCTAGTTTACAAAATCTGTCCTACTAGGAGACCTTGAGGGCCCACGAAAACAGAGTGTTTGGTCTTCTAACTCTACGTGGTTTCAGCGGTGTTTAGTCTACCGGCCTACTAAACACCATGAAACCGGGCTAAACTATCACCTAAAGCATCACAAGTATTGTTGAAGGTTGGATCTAGTTCTTTTCCTCAGGAATTTTTCTCCCATGGGTTGCTAAGACACAAATGACTGGGTACTTAAGAGAAACAAAGCACAAGGGTATAGCCTTTCTCCTTGGCAGGGTGGGGCAAAATTGCCCCTCATGGAAGCAGAGCCTGGCAACGCGAGATTTGGAGAGACTGAAAAGCAAGGGCAGGGGGGAGGTCACGCTCTCTTGCTCGGCACCCTCGGAGCTGGACGGTCGGAGCTGCTGTCTGCTGAACCCACCGCCCCCTGAGAAGCCAGCACGGAGCTGCCGGTCTGTCTGCTGTGAGTCTCTGCCCTCTGCCCCATCCGGAGCCGACCTGCCTGCCACCAGCCCACTCTGAGTTTTCTCCGCTACATTGTAGCGGGGTTTTTCCCTGCACGTGGAGACCCCTTACTGTCCCAGCTCCCTGTGTCCGGGGATCCTGCTGTGGCACGACACCAACTGCCCCTCCCGAGGGTCTGTGGAGCAAGGGCTCTCCTCCATCCCTCCGTGCTTCGGGCAGCCGCCATTGCCGTGTGCTACCTGAGCTCACGCCGGAGCGCCCCCTGCAGGCACCGGGGAATCACCACACCCAGAGCGCCCCTGCAGGCACCGGGGAATCACCACACCCAGAGCGCCCCTGCAGGCTGTGACTGGAACTGCACCAAAGGGAAAGGTGCCTGAAGCCGAGCAGGCTGCCACTGGGTTTCTGGTTCTGTTTGTTGGTCAACGTTATAGTTGTTGTTATTTGTTATCCTTGTTTTAGATAGTAGTAAAGAACTGTTATTCCTATTTCCATATCTTTGCCTGAGAGCCTCTTGATTTCAAATTTATAATAATTCGGAGGGAGAGGGGTTACAGTTTCCCATTCCAAGGGAGGCTCCTGCCTTCCTTAACAGACACCTGTCCTTCAAACCAGGACAAGTATGCATGCTGATACTTGTGAATATAGGGAAAAGTGTAAGAAGTATTTAGAAGAAAAGCAGAAAAATCCTTCAGGCATCATGGTGGGCCCTTTCTACGACCGACTGTCCCATGGGGGAGTGAGGTATCCCTGTGGCGTGTTTAACGCCCCACAGCTGGAAGAAGTCCCTTAGCCTAGCTGAAACATAGGCCGGACCATTGTCTGTTTTTATTTCTTCAGGAATGCCCAGCATTGAGAATGCCATGAGGAAATGCTTAACGGCATCGCTTTCTTGCCCGAATCGGCAGAGGCAAACATGGCCCCAGAGAACGTGTCTATGGACACATGCACATACTTAAACCTCCCGAACTGGGAGAAGTTGGTCACATCTGTTTGCCATAGCTGGCCGCTTCTCAGGCCCCGGGGATTCACTCCCATACTGAGTGCCCGAATTTGGTATCTCTGACAGTTTGAGCATGTCACCACTATTGCCCAAGCCTGCTCACGAGGGAGGTGGAACATCCTCATGAGGGCTGGGACGTTTTGATGGAAGAATCGATGGCTCAGCCTGGCTTGTGCGAAGATATCTGGGATGTTGGGGGATTGCACAGCCATAGCTAAGGCATCTGACCTTCTGTTGCCCTCGGCAATGGATCCTGGTAATCCCGTGTGCGATCTCACGTGCATAACATTCAAGAGTTGCTCCCGGTGGGAAAGGAGGTGAACTAGCCTCGAGAGCAAGTTAAACAATTTGGGATTGGACACCCCCTTCAGTAAGGCGTGTTCAGCCCTGGCAGTTACACTGGCCACATATGCCGAATCTGTGACCAAATTGAGCGGTTCCTTGAATTTTTCAAAGAGCCTGACAACAGCTGACAGTTCCCCAACATTTGGTGAACCTTCCACCACCTGAACCTCAGATTCCCACTTCTGAGTTCAGGGATCCCACCAAGTCATTACTGACTTGTGGGACGCCCCAGAGCCATCAGTAAAGACAGTCAGGGCGTTTAATGGAGCCAGATTAAAAGTGGTGTTGAACAGATGATGGTTTAATTTATGAACCGAAATCTGGCCTGGGTAACTGTCCAAGGCGAACTGAAGGTGTTCATTGGTTTGGAGCAAATCCTCCAAAACCTCTGCTGTCAATGGCATGTATATGTATGTGAAATCACATCCCACAAGAGTGTGGAGCTGAGTCCTAGCTTTTCTTATTAACTTGGCCATCAATTCCTGTGGCATAGTGATACTCTTGGATGGCTGATAGGGAAGAAAGATCCACTCTATAATGAGAAGTGGATCTTTCAACCCTGTGTCCCACTGAAAAATGAGTCCATGTAGGTCGGGTGACCGACCTGGTATAATAAACCTGAATGGTAATCTGAGATCCATCCTATGAGCCTTATGTGTGGATAGGGCATGTTGTACCTTACCAACGGTCTCCCGGGCCTCCGCAGTGATGGTATGCGGTGAGTCCAGTCCCTCGCAGCCCTTCAGGAGATCGAATAAGGGCGCGAGGTCTGACGTCGTGAGTCCCAGCAGAGGACATACCCAGTTGATTGAGCCACACACCTGGTGGAGATCCTGGAGCATTTTTGGGTCATCCTTGATGGTCAGCTTCTGGGGCACGACGGTTCTCTTGCCAATGTGGAGTCCCAGGTAGGTCCACGGGCAGGTATGCTAAACCTTTTCAGGCTGTATTTCAAGCCCCGCCCTTTCAATTGCTCGGATGGTCTCAGACAAAGTCTTGTCCAAGTAAGTCTCGTCAGGGGCACAAACCAACACATCATCCATATAATGGAAGATAATAGCCTTTGGGAAGGCCTTCCGGATGGGTGACAGGATTTTTGTGACGTACCATTGGCAGATGCAGGCCGAATTTTTCACACCTTCGGGCATCACCTGCCAATGATTACGACGCATTGGGGCCTCACGGTTAACAGATGGAACAGAGAAAGCAAAACGAGGGGCATCTTGCGGGTGTAAAGGCGTACTAAAAAAGCAGTCCTTAATATCAATGACTGCCAATTTCCATTGTCGGGGGAAGCATTGAGGGCGAGGGTAAACCTGGCTGCAGGGGACCCATGTCCTCCATGACGTTATTAATCTCACTAAAGTCATGGAGGAGCCTCCACCTGTCTTTGCCTGGCTTGCGGATGACGAAGACAGGGGAGTTCCAAGGGCTATCAGATGGTACTATGTGGCCCCTGGAAAGCTGCTCCTCCACGAGGGACTCTAGAGCCTAGAGCTTCTCCTTAGTAAGGGGCCACTGCTCCACTTGCACCGGCTTGTCGGTGGTCCATTTGAGGGGTGGAGTGGTGCGCTCCTCAGTGGCCCTGACTAGAAAACCCGAGATGTAGGCGGAATCTCTAGCTGAGTCCCCCATTGGGACAGTAGGTCTCTGCCCCACAGTGTAAACCCTGATGGGATCAGAAACGGCCGGATGGACGCTGGATTGACCCTCAATGACTATGTTGTTTGTGCTCCTCATCAATTGTGTTGTTCCCCCAACTCCCGTGACCATCCCCGCAGCTGGTTTGAGACCCCACTGAGGAAGCCACTCGGTGTTTGATATTACTGCAATATCCGCCCTAGTGTCAACCATCCCTGTCAAGGTGGCTGTGGCTTTCCCATTGTGAAGCTTACAGTCAAGACTGGCTTTGTTTTCCCCTACTATCTCCGTCCAGCAAACTGACGGAGTCCTTTGGTGTCTTGGATAGTCTGTGGGTATTAGGATAGCTCGTGCTACCACCTATCCCTGAGGCAGAAGCCAGGGAGGGTTGGTACAAGTCACAGTGATATTAAACCTTTTGCTGGGATCCACTTTATGGATCTCAGGCAGGACAAACAGTTCCGGAGGGCCTGTCGTGAAATTCCCTAAGATAAGTAAGTCTGTGGTAGTGTCCAAGTGTTTATTGAGGTGTACAGTTATATGCTGTGGTGCCTCACATTGGAATTGGTGTGTTCTTGCACTCATCACAAGTAGCCTCTTTTCTTCTTCCTGCCGTGGCTGGTGGTCTGGCATGCGGTGGATGGCAGAGCAGGAAAAGACAGCGTTTGATTTGTTGTCCATGCGCGGAGCCATTCCGCGCTCTACTGGAGGTTTCCCTGCTGCTGGTGGCAAGGGCAGGGGACCGCTCCTGGAACAACAGGCCTAGAACTCACATTAGATTCGCAAGGCTTTGGACAGTTCTTAGCAAAATGATGAGGGCTACCACAGTTAAAACATTTCCTTTTGTCATTATCCAGTTCTTGTGATGCAGCCAGTCCTATTCCCCTTCTCTGGGAGGTCTTAGGAACCATAGGTTTCTTTGGCATTATCTCAGCACACACCTCGACCATGTGCTCTATTGTGGGCTTGAGGTCCATGGGCAAAGCCTTTAATACCCTCTTGCACTCCTCATTAGCATTTTCCCTTGCTAGGGACCGCAGGAGTTCCTTTTGCATATAGGTATTCTCTGTTTCCCTACTGCCTCCTTCAGTCTGTCTACAAAGTCCACAAATGACTCCTCAGGCCCTTGCCTGATCACGGAGTAGCCTATCGAAGGAGCAGTAGTGGGCAGCAATCACAGCAATGCCCGTTGTGCTACCCTTTTTATATAATCTAAGACTGCAGCTAGCATGCTAGCAGCCTGCTCCTGGCGTTTCTGAAAGTCCCCTTCCCCACACAGATGGTTCATAGTGAGATATGCCCTTAAATGGTCTTGCTTATAGCTCTCTAGTAGATCTTTAAGCTGTCTTTTCCAAGACCTTTCCCATATCCAGTACTGTGCAGAAGTGAGCAAACTGGTCATCACTATCTTAATATCACTGGGCACCAGTACATTGGTCGCACATGTGGCATGCAACACACTTTTAAAATAAGAAGACTCCCTTCCAAACTCCTTAGCAACCTTACACAACTCCCTTAGGTGTGCATATGGGAAAGGTTCCCACCACGGGTTTTCCCCTAACCGATTATATGTCACCGGTGCCGCGAATAGTCCCCCTTCTTCCCCCTCCCTCTGGACCTCGCCCCCCACCGCTCCGGCCTCCAAAGCGTGGGAACCGGATGGGGGGGCGTGAGAAGCAAAAGGGATGCTGTTGAGGGTGGAGCCACCGGTGGAGGAGGTGGAGACTCTGGTGGGAGGGGCGGAGGCTTCCCGGCACCCAGGGCTGGCGGGGCCTGGGGGCGGCAGGGACGGGCATCCAGGTGCTTGTGCTCTCTTCAGCGCTGCTGTGGGCAGCGGGGCTGCGGCTGGGGTTGGGAGGGGTTTCCCAATGACAGGGGAGGGACCCGACACAGTTACACTCATCGACGGGGGTGGGGGGAGGGAGGGGCCCGACGGGGGACTAGCCGACACAGGGGGTGGGACATGGGAGGAGTTGTCGGTCTCGGTGGAAAAGCCAGCGCAAAAGGAGAACAACATCGTGGAGCTCGCCATGAGTTTGTTGGCGCTGCCTGTCACCCCCACACGCATCGCAGAGCTCGCCCGGGCTCCAGCTTCTCCCAAGATGCTGAAACAGGGGATTTAAGAGTTAAAAAGGGAACTTAGAGTAGATGAGACAATATGATTCATTATCCTGTTCTCCAAGGACTGAGGAAAGGCTGAAGAGATAAGGGGGCCCTTTGAAGGATATCTGGCATCTATCAAAATGTTGCTGAGCTTGCAGAACTAAAAGGGGCCACCATGGCAAAGAAAGAACACGCATGTGCAAAACTCATGGGGGTCAAAAATTCATGAGAGGTAGAACTCTCTTACTTCATCCTTTCAAGCCCCCAGACTCAAATTAAGACCACCAACTCAATAAAAGGGACAGATTGCCCAGCCGCAACTGATTTACATACGAAGCGGAGAACAGGTGGGGACAGGTAATAAATATGTATAGGCGTTATGGAATATGCATGCTTTTTGTAGATAAATAGGTGATTAGAAGCTGTAGAAGGCATGCAGGATTTGGGAGGATGCTCTCCCCCTGCGTCCGGCGCTGAATAAAATACGTACCTACTTTACAACTCTAACAGGTTGTAGAGTCTTTATACCGCGTCTCAATGCGTGCAGGCGCCAGGAGAGTGCGGCGGTGCCCAGGGCTCCGCGCTGCTCTGCGAGCTCTCACTGCGGGCGGCAGCGGCGACAGCAGCAGCGGCGGCGTCGCGGGGCCGCCCAGCCGAGGGACCGCCAAATTTTGAAACAACTTGGGAGGGCAGAACTGGGGAAATGGACGTAGGGAGAAGGGCTGAGGGAGACCTTGGAGCGGGTTGATCAGGCCCGTCCCGACAAGGGGGCAGAGTAGATCGGGGAGTGTCAGGGAGATGGCAGCAGCCCTGCATCTTTAGATGGGCTTCACCCCCCGATCCCCCCTGTGAAGGACCAGCGGGATCGGGGTTATACGGAGAGGATAGAGGGGCTGGGGCAACAACTGGGGATCCCAAAACTTTTATTCCTTTTTTCCCGCTTCCAAAACCCTCCACTGATTTATAAATTATAATAAACAAAGGAAAAAACTCCCGGACTGAGTTATCTCCCATCTGCTACAGCTACATCTCTAAATGAACAATTCTTTTACTTTGCCAAGGGTAACACATTTATGCCTTATGGATCCTAAACAACTGTCCTCCTCTATTTTCTCCTGATAGCATTTAATTATCATGGTAGTTCAAGTTTACATAACCTCAATACATTAGTCTGCACTGAGTCTTTTGTCTACACCCTTCTCTGTAACAGAGGCACAGAGCTAACAGCAGAGCCTAGCCAGAACCTGATGTGATTTATCTGGATACCATAAATTAAAAATTAATAGAGGGAAGCAGTAGTGATCTTCTAACTGAAACAGTGGTCAAAATTTTCAGCACCTGTTTTTTCAAATTAGACAACAGCTCATCATCCTATCTTGATGAGGCTAAGTCTTCAAAAGTACTTCATCTCTTGGTGCAATGTTAAAAAGACATTTCCAGACTCTTAAGCCACATGGATTTTAAAGCTCCTCTAGCTTTTGGAGTAGACAAGGTTGTTCAGGTTTTAAACAGCCAGAACATTCAATACTATGAATCATGAAGGCATTGGGGGAGTTACTGATTGCAATCCTTCTACAATTACCTTGTTTCCCCCTAAGTCCTTGGCCAAGAACTATTATCCTGAGGGGTTACCTTGTTTAGGTTTCAGCAAAGTTTTGGCCTTTCTGTCCACTCTTAAAATATATTTCTGTCAGTACTCATTTTTTCATGCCTTCAGCAAGTATAAAATATGTAAAGGTGGAAGGTCAATACTATTTTTTTTTAGATATAATTCATCATGCTTACAGCATTAATGATGTTATTCTGTAGATTCCCGGATTAAAGTCATGGCTTCAAGATTAGAAGCCAAAAGCAATGAATCCTGTAACATCTGGACAAATCTCTCAGTAGGAAAAAGAAAGGAAGAGGAATCATACCAAGCATGCTGACATCCTAGCATTATGACCACAGCACCAGCCTTCGTTCTTGAAGTACTGACACATGGGAAATCCCCAGACTTGGTTGTGGCCTTCTGCAATATGGAGGATAAAAAAAGGCACAGCTTTTCCTCTTACAGAATACACAATGGATTGAGCAAGATGAACAGCAGGTAATGTAGCAGAAACACTTAACTGTTCTCATCCAGTACCAAAACTTGTGGTGGTGCTACAAAAAACATGTTTTCCCTGTAACAGATGTTTTTGGTTTATGCTGAATTTCTGATGATTTCACATTTTCCAAAACAATTTTAAGTGAGTGTCCTTTACATAAATCCACTGAAAAAACAGTCAAAGGGACAAGAGAAAACTTTGCAAATACTCATGGCAACCTACACCATGCCATGAATCACAAGATGTAGGCCAGGCAGTCAGTCATTCCATGCAGCAGGACTTCAGTACCACTTCTCATTGTCTTCTTATTCTATCCCAAACATCTTTTAAACATCACATAGAACAATGTGTATTTGTTTATTCCAGTTATGAAAGACCATTCTGCTGTGAGGCAGAATATTTGTTTTCCAGAAAAGAGCAGCTGCAAAGGCTCTTGCTGTTTCTTCAAAACACCAGGAAGCATTTGTATCACAATCTCTGCTCATTTTCAGTATCATTTATATTTTTAATAACAAGACAATTCTTCATGTTTAACACTAATGCAAATGCGGGAAAACAGAAGTACAGAGATTACTTTATCGATGTTCTTAATATTCAGTTCTAAATGAAAACAAACTCTAAATGTTTAGAGCTTTCATTAACACGTTGTCAGCTGATTTTTTAGAATGGTGAATAAAAAATGCTGCTTTCTTAAGAAAACCCCACAAATTGGCTGAGATCCTGGCTTTTTAGCACAGGAAAGTGACTGGGGCATATTTCAGAATAAATCATGCAATGAGGTTCAAAAGAAGGGACAGCAGAAAATTTACCAATAGTCTCAGATACGTTAAGTAAAATTCATTCCATAAAAGTTAAGCAAAGAAAAATAAAAAACTATAAAGAACCCTCCCCACCACCCGTGACAGCCTTTAGCTTTCTGGCAGAAGCGCCCAGTCTCAGCTGATCACTAGAGAATAACAGCAAGCAGGCAAGAATCCTCTGCAGGCAACCTCACACTTTTAGCCCTGAGGAACGCCAGAGGCTCCTAGGGGCTGAATACTGGTTTGAGGACCGTGATTTAAGAATAGGATTTTAATTATGGATAATGAGCAGAAGGAGAAGGAAAATTCTTCAGAAATTGTAGAGTTTGAGGGTCGGTTTCAGATGGCCAGGACAGACAAGAGATCTCTGAAGTCGGGTTGTAGAGCATGAGGTTTATTGTAAAAGAACGTTAATGTAAGAGACCTGCTGAGAGCTGCCAGACGCAGCCCGGAGCAGGTCAGAGAGACGAGAAGAGCTAAGAGCGAGGATCTAAGAGAGTTGAGAGAGAAGGTCTAAGAGAGGTTGAAGAAGAAGAGAGAAGAGAGAGAGCTTGTCATTTACAATACAATAAATCATCTTCTGTGTTGAATATTCTAATTTTCATTAACCAATCTAGAACAAACTACAAATCTTATAACATTTGCATACAGCCTATGAGAACTGTTGCATTACCATACAGTGTTATATTTTAAACTCTAAAAGCTGCTTTTTGGACCCTCTGCCAAGTTGGTAGGGTCTGCTTTGACCCTTGGACCTGTCTGCAAGCAGAGGGTATTGTTTAATCAAAGGGGGGATTACCTGCAGGCAGCCATGCCATTGTTTTCCAGTTGTTCAGTAACTGGGGTTTGGTATCTCAAAGCTTGTCTTCACTTCAATCTTGCTTATAGTTTCTAGATTCTCAGCATCTTTTGCTAGGTAATCATATTTATAAGGCTTTCCTATTTCATCTTCCCCAACATCTCCCCCGTTCTGATTGAACAACTAAAATACTAGACACAGTCTTACTCATTAACTTTTGCACACACTGAAGTATACAGGGTATTGGTACTAAAACTACAATTACTACTATTAGAATAATCAAGCTTATTTTACAGAGTTCTTTTAGCCAAGGTGCAAAGCTCTAACTATCAAAAAAACTGTGTAGTCAAGATGGGTTATCTGTCGTAATTTGGTTAGCTAAATCTTTTAGGTTTTGTAGTTGGGAGTTGGAGATTGTTATGATCTAATTATTAAAGTTCTTTAGAGATACCTCTGCCCGAATTAAGGTACAAGCGAGACCATATGCCAATCAATAGTATGGGTTTTATTTGATAGTAAATATGAGAGAGAGAGAGAGAGAGGAAGAGAGAGAAAAGAGGGAGTAGGGAGAAATAAGAAAGAGAGAGAGAAGAAAAGAGAGAAAAGAGAGAGTAGGGAGAAAGATGGGGGGGACAGAGAGGGACAGGGACAAAAAGGTATCACCACTCCGTGGGTCCCATTGGTGTTCTGATGTCCTCTTCTCGGTGGTGGAAATCCCCCCAAAAACACAGAGTGCCATGGGTTAATATACACTCAGGCCAGGTGGAAATGTCCAGGCTTGTCCCCCTGGGGGAGGGGGCAGCCTCTAGCAGCAGACTCTGCTTGCATCACGTGCAGTCCTGTGGTGCAAGGCGTCTGGGGAGCACTTTGGGGGGTCTGTGATGGATTGTGACTCCCCCTCAGCTGCTTTTCACGTGAGAGTCCCGTGGATGTGGCTTGTGGGGTTGGGGAGGCTTCACAGCTGGGCCAGTTTGTGTACTGGAGGATGCGTGTGTATTGCCTCTGATCAGAGGTTACGCAATCCTCCTCCCCCTTTCAGCTGGGGGCTAAGGCTGTGTAAACGTGGCTTCTGTGAGCTGTGCTTTGCCCCCCACCCCAAACTCAGCCAGAAATGATTCTCAGTACAGCTGGCGACTTCAGCTTTTGTCGATGCATTCCTTTCCCTCAGGCTGAGGTGATTAAACAATAGGCTTTTCCCTTTATCTAATCTCAGCAGTTTGACTCAGCTCAAAGTCCCAGTCAGGTATCTTCAGGGAAGCTTCTCCGACCAAAACTTTACATCAATGTTTGAGGCATGAACTATTTTCAGTCTCTGACAGCCACCCCGTGACTCAAACATTGTAATTAATGTCTCTTTCTCGGTGATCTTCAGTTTATGGGTTGCCCACGGGGGTGATACCTACATAGCGGATAGGAGAAAAGATAGGGGAACAGATAGAAGATGCAGAAGTAATAATGCAGGTAATTATACAGAGTACAATAGCTGTTTCAATTATTAAGAATACAAATCCAATTGCAATCATTAATCTAATTTTCATTAGCTACTGTCCCCAGCCTGTTAGTCCCAAAGAGTGGAGTATGGACATCAGCTGGGAGTTGGGGTTTGCTTTTTGAAACTCGTCTTTGGGTTGGAGCAATTGGAAAAGTTCTGATGTTTGATCAGCAATTTCTTTTATCTTGGCTCGAGCTTCTTCAATTGACAATGTGGCATTGTGAACAGTAATACAACATTTAGTTTTAGTAATCTTTAACATTTCATATACACTTTGCTCTTTTAGTAACATGTTTAATGCTAAACAATTTTGTAAAGCTATTTTTGACACTGGTTGGACTTGCAAGTTAAGCTCTCTGAATGCATACCTGGTTTAATCACTGAGGGTATGCACCTGCCATGTGAGATTTTCTAGAGATAGGTTGTAGTTTTAGACTCGATTTGGGTAAATGGACAGGAGTACTATCTCACATTTTAAACTAGCATGTTGAGTTAAACTCAACTGTGAATAAAATTTTCCCTAAGCTAATTTAAGCGGTGCAGGATAGTCGCCTGTCTTGCAAGTCCAAGTGTCATTATAATTTATTAAATACATTTGGGGAGATGATGCGATTTTTGATAGCAATTTACTTTTCCCAACCCCCTCAGGTATGCCAGTTTTTCTGGGGTTCAGTGAAATGTTGACTTTTGGATGAGACATATTACACATATTAAAGTTACAATTATTTTTAGAAATGAAATGACAAGACATAGTGGGGTATAAATTATGTGAAGGGTTTCTTCTTCATTTTCTCGAGTTTAGATTTTTACCTGTAAAAGATCAGAAAAAAAACTTGGTTCGCTCTCGAACCAGGTTAAAAGGACAGGATAATTTATTTTCTCTAAGGTTATTTTATAGACTGACTTCAGGACAATTCTGACTTTACACAAGACACAACATAAGAGTACTATTGGGGTGTGGGTCTCCTCTAAACAGGAGTTTTCTGGCTCTGCACAAAGTAGGGGCGTGGGTCCCTGTTGCGGTGGTTCGGAACCAGAGGACTTCCAGACAGGTTCCACGGACAGAGGGTTTCCCCCCGGAGCTCCCAGGGGCAGCAGTTGGACCACCAATCCACGGACCCAAGCTCCTGCTATTGGTTACTGGACTTGTCTGTTATGTATTCCCGCTCTGGGAAATTCCGTGTCACTCCATAGTTCATTCGTTGTTCTCTCTGTTCCCCTCCCCTCCCTAAACCCCATTTGATCATGCACCCCAGCCCCTCCCCTGTATTGTCCCCTGCCCTCATCCTATTGGGTGTTGTTCCTCCCTTAAATACCGATGTAATAAGCTGCTCTGGGCTCTTGGTCCATGTGTTCCCTTTGGAGGCAATAAACCTACCGAAATCACATACCAAGAGACCTCCTTCTCTGGTAGTTCTTTGCTGTTTCACCACGCTCTGGGGGCAACATCTCCCCGGACCGAACGCGGACCAGCTGTGCCCGCAGTCGGCACTCCGAGGAAGTCTTCCCGATCGCGAACGACTTCCTAGGGTAGCGCTAGGACTCTGCTGCCGGTACCAGGGTGGGACCGAAGCAGGGAACGCAACAGGTCCCCTATATTTTTAGGTTTTGCACAACACAACAAACAGGAGTTTTTAGGCTCCGCACAAAGTAGGGGCGAGGGTCCCCTCCAAACAGGAGTTTTTAGGCTCCGCACAACACCATGTAACAGGAGTTTTTAGGCTCCGCACAAAGTAGGGGCGTGGGTCCCCTTCAAACAGGAGTTTTTTAGGCTCCGCACAACACCACGTAACAGGAGTTTTTAGGCTCCGCACAAAGCACCAAGGAGAGGCTATTACTACAACTACAGACGGGAGGGCCTCCCCACAAGACACAAGCAGCAGAATTGGTTTCAGGACTGAAACCTGCCAAATCTGGATTTACACAACAAAACACACAAAAGGGAATTAAAAACGTCAAATTAGTTTACCACAGCTTTTACAACATCCTCAGGAAAAGTTGCATCAGAATTCTCAAGAGTTCAGTCTATTACAGGTGAGACATCAAGCTCTACAACCCCTTAGAGAAAAATTACAGTAAAATTTCAACGCATGCAGAATTCTGGGAGAGGAGACAATACTATTATGAAAGGCACTTCGGGTCAGAGAATGTTATCCTGCCAACTACGCCAAAAATGTTATGATCTAATTATTAAAGTTCTTTAGAGATACCTCTGCCCGAATTAAGGTACAAGCGAGACCATATGCCAATCAATAGTATGAGTTTTATTTGATAGTAAATATGAGAGAGAGAGGGAGAAGAAGAGAGAGAAAAGAGGGAGTAGGGAGAAATAAGAAAGAGAGAGAGAGAAGAAAAGAGAGAAAAGAGAGAGTAGGGAGAAAGATGGGGGGGACAGAAAGGGACAGGACAAAAAGGTATCACCACTCCGTGGGTCCCATTGGTGTTCTGATGTCCTCTTCAGCTGGTCTCGGTGGTGGAAGTCCCCCCAAAAGCACAGAGTGCCATGGGTTAATATACACTCAGGCCAGGTGGAAATGTCCAGGCATGTCCCCCTGGGGGAGGGGGCAGCCTCTAGCAGCAGACTCTGCTTGCATCACGTGCAGTCCTGTGGTGCAAGGCGTCTGGGGAGCACTTTGGGGGGTCTGTGATGGATTGTGACTCCCCCTCAGCTGCTTTTCACGTGAGAGTCCCGTGGATGTGGCTTGTGGGGTTGGGGAGGCTTCACAGCTGGGCCAGTTTGTGTACTGGAGGATGCGTGTGTATTGCCTCTGATCAGAGGTTACGCAATCCTCCTCTCCCCTTCAGCTGGGGGAGGGCTGTGTAAACGTGGCTTCTGTGAGCTGTGCTTTGCCCCCCACCCCAAACTTAGCCAGAAATGATTCTCAGTACAGCTGGCGGCTTCAGCTTTTGTCGATGCATTCCTTTCCCTCAGGCTGAGGTGATTAAACAATAGGCTTTTCCCTTTATCTAATCTCAGCAGTTTGACTCAGCTCAAAGTCCCAGTCAGGTATCTTCAGGGAAGCTTCTCCGACCAAAACTTTACATCAATGTTTGAGGCATGAACTATTTTCAGTCTCTGACAGAGATACCTGATGATCATCATATGGCTAATATTTATTAAGAGTAATGTTATCAAAACTTTCTGGAAAAGGTACTCTAACTAAACAGGTTGAAAAAGGTTTGTCAGGGTTTGTGTCAGATAGACAAATGGTATCGGAGCTTGCAGACTTGGTCAAAGCAACTCAGGCATTTGTCTTTGGTTGATTTACAGGTAAAGTTTCACTACAAAAACTAAAATAAAGGAATAAGAGTAACATGTATTTACTGAAATGATAAAAATTCATAGTTTTTTCTTGAGCTGCTTTTTGGCAGATCACTTTCTCTTGATGGTTCTGCTGGCTCAGGTCTGGGTGTTTGCTTTCTGCTTGTCACTTGCGGGACTGCTAGTTGATGTGGGGGCTTCAGCAGGCTTTGATGCGTGATACGGCTTCAAGTTTTTCGCTGGAATCCACCTGAGGCCTTCACCTGTGGAAACACACGCAAACCCCTTCTCCCAGGTTACAAAATTGTGTGGTCCTTCTATTTGTCGTGATTCTAAATTTTTGATCAGAACTGGGGGGTTCTCTTTCAGTTTTGCTTTTTTGTTGTTTAAGAAATGTCTGTATATTGGGGGATCAGGCTCTTCTGCACAGGTACTCAAAAAATTGTAAACATACAAGGTTTTATTCAGCCTCTTTTGAGGTGTAGCCTGGGCGTCTCCCCCTTTCTGTTGATGTAAAATGAGTTTTAAAGTGTGATGTGTTCTTTGTAGTGTAGTTTTCAGTAGTTGTTTAAAATATGAGGAGTAAATATCACTGTTTTTTATTGTTTTTCGCAGTTCTTTTATCTCATGAGTTGGGATAGTTACCCGTGTCTTAGGGGCACTGGGTTGTTGGTTAAATATCACAGGCATTGTTAAAGGGGTTAGACTTTTTTCTTTGGAAATCTGTGGTTTGACTTCATGGCAGTCCATTAATTGAGAAATATGAAAACATTCTTGGGAGTTTGGTGTATTTTGTGGAGTAGGTGGTATGGTGAAGTCTCGGTCTCTTTGTTGAACGGTTTGTGTGGTTGGTTGTGGTTGTGAGGTTAAGTATAGAGAAGTTCCCGTCGGTGCCAGGGGAGCAGAAGGCGAAGACGCGGCTGGGCATTGGAACAGGTGCCGCTGCGTCCCGGAGCTGCTTGGGTCGGCTTCGGGGTGGGGCGGCAGAAGCAGTGGAAGTACTGCAGGTGGCTGTGGATGTGCAGGGGTTGCAATAGGGTGCTGCATTAGGTGATGTAGAGGTACTGGCGCGATTGGATAATTCGGCGATGTCATCTGGGGAGCAGAAAGCAGTTGAAGAGACAGCGCGGCCGTGTCTGGATTCGCGGCAGGCAGCGGCGGTGGGTTGTTCTTGTCGGCGGGGGAAGATACAGGAATGTCGGGAGGCGGGATGAGAGGTGTGAAGGCGGAAGGCGTCTGTTGCGGTGGGGCGATGGCGGGCGGCGGGGTCATTGGTGGATGTGCTGTTACGTGCAGCTGGCGGGTGGCTGTAGGCTGCCCTGGGATGTCGGCTGGAGAGGCGGGAGAAGCTGTGGTGGCGTCTGGCCAGGAAGTTGGAGATGCGGCGATGACGGAAGAACATGCAGTTGTGCATGTGGACGGCGCTCTGCTGGCTCGGGGGGGCTTGGGTGGGTGGGGTGGCCTGTCTCCTGGTGCTGTGCTGGGGCTGGGGAATTGTGATGGAACACCACGGGAGAGGGGCAAATCTTCTGCGGTAGCGTGCACCAGGGGTGGCAGGGGCACCTGCATAGTGTTGGCGGCGGCTGGGGGGGCATGGGCGTTTGCCACCTGGCTTGGCTGGGGGGTCGCCGTAGTGGTAGCCACAGGTATAGGAAACATGGCTGAGGGGGCAGTCGCAGCCGCAGGTAACAAGGGAAAAGCGGCTGGCCCCGCGGGGATGGCGGGGCAAGGCGAAGCCGCCCCAGTGCCAGAAGCGAGGGAGCCTGCGGGGATGAGGGGCGGGGCCTCGGTGATGCTGGCAGTGGGCGGGGCCGCGGGGACGAGGGGCGGAGCCGCGGTGACGCTGGCAGCAGGGGGGGCCGCAGGGGCGGTATAGAAGGGCGGGGCCGCGGGGACCAAGGGCAGAGCCGCGGTCGCAGCAGCGAGGGAGGCCACGGAGGGGAGGGGCGGGGCTGCGATGCTAGCAGGGAGGGGGGCCGTGGGGGCGGAGTAGAAGGGCGGAGCCGCGGTGACGGTGGTCATGGGGGCCGTGGTGACGCTGGCAGATCCAGGCGCTTGGGCCACGGGAGCGGGGGCGGCAGGGGAGGGGATGGGGGGAGTTGTAGGAGAGCACGTGGGGTTCAGTTGGGTATGCAGTGCGCTGTGTTGCCAATTCCCGACAGCAAGAGAAGGAGTCCCAAAGGGAACAGGGCTCAGCGTGGAGAGTTCCGCGGGCGGCGGCGTGGTAGAAAACAGCTCTACCAGTGCTCTGCAAGCTGGCAGTAGCTCCGCTGCAGCTAGATCTCGGCGGGAGATATTATTAAAGAGTTTGTCTCCGACTATGTCCCAAAAGTCTTTGGTAAAGACGGCTGAGCGTTCAGTGTATGGGAAATTACCTAAGGTCCATTCTAAGAGGTTTTTTAGCTCCTGTTTTGGTAATTTACTTGGAGTGGAGCTTAATAGGAGTTTCAGTTGTTTATAAAGGTCCCTATCGGGGCGGAATGAGTCTGTCCCATTGTTCGACCAGTGTTGTTGCTCACCTTGGTGTCGCAGAAGCAGGGTCCTCAGAGCTCCGTCGTGGGGTGGCTGGCCAAGCTCTCCAGGCGTGCTCAGGACTCTGCGTTCGGGTCCCTCTTCAGAGCTCGGGTTTTAGGCGTCGCTTGGCAACAGCTTCCCGTGCTCAGGATCGAGCACTCAGAGCTCCAGTACGGGCAGCGCTTAGCAGCGCTCGCCTGTGCTCAGTGCCCAAGGGGATCCACGCCAGGGTTCGTCAAAGAGCTCCAGGCAGGTGCTGCGCAGCGGCGGCTACCTGTGCTCGAGGATCAGCAGGCAAATTCCTCCGAGAGCTCCAGCTGACCGTTGTTATTAATGAGTCACTGTGCTCGAGGCGTGCCTGTACAGAATTTAAGAGCTCCGGTGTTTATGCTGCTCAGCAACAGTATGCTGTGCTCGCGACACCATTCAGGTGGCTTTAACTGGTCTTATGGTTACCGTCTGTGGAGAAGTCTCATACAGGCGGAAGAAGTTGGGTCAGGCATCTGTCCATGTTGGGCGCCAACTGTAGAGTTTGAGGGTCGGTTTCAGATGGCCAGGACAGACGAGAGATCTCTGAAGTCAGGTTGCAGAGCATGAGGTTTATTGTAAAAGAACGTTAATGTAAGAGACCTGCTGAGAGCTGCCAGACGCAGCCCGGAGCAGGTCAGAGAGACGAGAAGAGCTAAGAGCGAGGATCTAAGAGAGTTGAGAGAGAAGGTCTAAGAGAGGTTGAAGAAGAAGAGAGAAGAGAGAGAGCTTGTCATTTACAATACAATAAATCATCTTCTGTGTTGAATATTCTAATTTTCATTAACCAATCTAGAACAAACTACAAATCTTATAACATTTGCATACAGCCTA